>CAUYQG010092570.1:0-13314 GCA_963574415.1 Tarsius wallacei
GTGATTAGGAAACTTAGTTTGTATTAGGAATAAGAAAATAATAAGATTAGATAAAAACATTAGGATGTAAGGTTAGATATAAGTGAGATTATAAGTATAATTAGTTTAAGATATAGTGTTAAGTATGTTAGAATTATAAAAGTAAAAGAAGCTTAAGTTAGGATAAGAGAAAAGGTGGGAAGATGTTGTAGTTAGATTTAATTTGTGATTAGGAAACTTAGTTTGTATTAGGAATAAGAAAATAATAAGATTAGATAAAAACATTGGGATGTAAGGTTAGGTATAAGTTAGATTATAAGTATAATTAGTTTAAGATATAGGTTAAAAGTATAATTAGTATAAGATAGACTTTGAGTGTGTTAGTTACATATGAGAGTAAGAATAAATAAATAAGTATAGTTAAAGTTTAGTTATATAAGAAAAGTAAGTAAATATATATTAAAAATATAGGTTCTTAGTATTATATAGGAGATAATAAACGATTTGAGGAAGTAAGGAAAAAACAGGATGTTAAAGACCATTTGTGGTTAAATATTTGGCGGCTGTTGTTTGGCTCCTGTCTGTCAATAACACCGTGTTGGCAGGAAGGAACCGGATGGTAATTGTTAAAGGTCAACTTCCCCATTAATGAAAAGAGTAACAATGTAAGCATTTAATATGTAACATAGGGTAAATTTTTGTGGGTGCAGGGCTAAGTAAAAAAACTATATAAACATGTGAGAATTGAATAAAAATTGGCAGAGTCTTGAGTTCTACCCAAGAAGGTGACTCCTGTCGTTCTTCTTCGCCACTCCTGATTCTCCCGCCTCAGGCCCTGACTCTCTCCTGGAGTTGGTCTCCAGCACTCTTTGTTAAATTTGATAGGCACTGCCTATACCATACAGAAAGCATTAGAAGGTACAGATTTACTGGAACATCATGAAGGGAGCTGTCACCTTGATTTTCAAATTCTAGAATACTAAGAAAGATCCTCCACAGAGGACAATCTAACCTATCCTCTCTCCTCCAGTGCCAAAATTTGCTCTTGGAGAAATGTCCCCACAGAGATCCTCCAAATGGCCAATATACTGGCAATTAAGGGATATGGGAATTCCAGATGACTTGAAATCACAAAGGGTAAAACATACACTTGCATAGCTTCAGGGATTCCCACCACAGGTTTTCATTCAGGGATCTCAAGGAGACAATCCTCTCAAGCAACAAGGGTATTCAATTGCCTAACTCCCTGCCATAGAAGTTTGGTGGTTCCCTGGGCCTTGTCCTGTCACTCAGGGACAATAACCCCTTTACAAACTTGGTGGTTCATTGGAAAATGGATAACTTCCAAAGGTTCTTAGCCCTGATGGACACTGGTACACCGGTCTCTGTTATTTTAGGAAATACTCATTTACGTTCCTATGCAATCTACAGGGCACTGCAGAAAAGATTATTTTAGGGAAACACATCTTATCTTAATTTCTGCAACAATTGGAAATATTTTCATTTACTTCCCCAGTAGTGGTGGCTTTGCTGGCTCTCTTTTCCCACTACAAGGATGGATGCATCGTCTCACTGCCATGCAGGTGGAACAAAATTAAACCCATAGCACTGCTGGTGGGAAAATACAAATGGGACCCCCTACAGTAGCTGGCACCTATCAAGGTGGTAAATATATGACTACATCAACAACAGCAACAACAAAAAGATTATGAAAGGCTATGGTTAGTAATTCTTTTCAAAGTAGGAGCTATTATCTCCACTACTTCACCTTTTAACAGTCCAATTTGGCCCATATTAAAAGACACTACAAATGAATGGAGTCTGCCATTATTTAAATGCCCAGATGCCACCCATTAAGGTTCCATTTCTAACATTGTTGAATTAATTGAAAGTAGCCAAAAGGTACCTGGTTATCACTTTGCAGTAGTGAGCCTAGCCAATGTGATTGATTTCCTTCCAATTTCAATGGATTCCCAAAGCCAATTTGCCTTCACTTTCGTGGAAGCACAATGTAGGTTCACACACCTCCCTATGGGGTGCCTGGTCAGCCCAGCTATTGCCCACACCCTGTGCCAACAATGCCTCCAACAGTTAAAACTAAGATGCTGCCAGGGTTGGCACTATATACATACCATATTCTTATAAAGGGGCCTTCTGGAGACACAGTGCAGCAAGATTTAAATACTAACCAGACTGGGCCATTGCCACCCCCATGAAATACTCATGCTCTCTCAGTCAAGTCCTTGGGGGTTATACAGTTAGATAAGGGTTGATAAATTCCTACAACTCCATCGATTACTCACAATCCAATGACCCAGACACTCAAACACAATACCTTTCGGGCCTTTTCTCATATTGACAGTACATTTCACATTCAATATTACTCCTCAAGTTTATCTACACTGTGACACACAATCTAATTTCTTTCATTGGGGAAAACTCCCAAAATGGGGCATTATAATTGGCTCAACAAACAGTGCAACAGATACTGCCTTTAGTGACCAGGGGGTCTGATTCCTTGTAGCATCCCTGGCCACTGGGGACTATACTTCATGGAGCCTGTGGACACGACCAGACACGTCTTGGTTGTTCACAGGATTCTGAACTCTAGAACACCAAGCATTGGCTGCCTACTGGGCTCTAGTTGAGGTACCCACTGGTCCCAACTCATGACACTCCACACACAGTTGCTATGATACCTTGGGTGAGCGCTATTTCCCACTAAAGGCTCTCAATGTCAGGGATGCCTCCCTGACATTGAGGCTTTTAACAGGGATGCCTCCCTGTTAAAATAGAAATGGCATTTCCGGGAAGGGGCTAAACCCAATTCAAAAGACCTTTCCAAATTACAGGGAGATGAGACTTCCCCTATGCTCAGCTCCTTGCCCACCACCTTTGAGGACAGGTGGTGGTGCCTTTACCACCTGTATCTCTGGACAGGTAGAAAGTCGCTTGAGATCAACTGTGTGCCCTGGAAAGAGAGTAGGTGTCCTTCACTGACCAGACCACTACCACTGGATGCCACGAGGCCTGCAGGAGGCAGTGGCACACCCCATTCTCACACCCCATCCTGGTGGAGGAGGACATTCTCTGCTCCATTCCCTTGCCTGCACATGGAGCAGAGTACCTGGTTCTTAAAGACACCCTAGAAGGTTGCCTTCATGAATTAAGGATTTTCACCTGTCCTTGGCGGTGGCTAGTGGGTTAGCCATGTGGTTGGGGTTATGGAAGCAAAATAACTTTCAAGGCGAAATAAGCTACCAGGGGTTTCCCCCTCTAGCGTGAACTGACCCCAGCTGCACTTTCTGTTTTCCTGTTGCCTGTGACAGCGCACACCAGCTGAGTTATATCTGAGGCCCACATTAGCATCACTACAGACACACTTGCTATACACGCCTATGTTGTGTCAATAGAAAACAACACAACAACAACAAACCCTGATGTGCCACAACCTTTGGCAGAAGGGGTCCAAATAACTTCAGGTCACCAGGGCACCTCAACCTCAGTGGATTGGGCCTATCACAGGGGATTGCCTTCACTCCTTCCTTAGCTAAAACAGTTATAGATAAATGTGAAGCTTGTTCCAAAATGAACTTTAGTCATCCTTTCCCAGAGCCACAGTTCTGGTCTCAATCCTTATTCATGATGGTTTAGTAATTGTATAGTCATCTCTGCCAGTCACCCCTGAAGCCATCAGGTATCCCCTTACTATGACTGACTGTTTCAGGGGTTTCTACTGTCATTCCTTACACACAGTTCCACAGCTACATCGGCCAATGCTGGTCTGACAAAAATCTACTCCAGCTTTTTTCAGAACCTTTAAAATTATTAAAGTCTAGCAGTGGGCACTAGATGAAGTCATACTGTGGAATTTCCATCTGTCCTACCACCTTCAGGTGGATAGGTGTTTATTGAGTGACAATGAAAGATCAATTACTTAAATTATTAAGGGATGTGGTTCCCTAAGTAGATGGTCATCTTACCCCAGGCTCTCACCCTATTGAATTGTCCGCCAACAGGATTTCACATACTACACACCAGTTATACTAAACCTCCTACCTTGCCTCTATCGGTGACTCCAAGTGACATAAATGTATTTATTTATTTATTTATTTTTTTGAGTTGGAGTCTCACTCTGTTGCCCAGACTGGAGTGCAGTGGCCGCTCCTGGCAACTGCAACCTCGACCTGCTGGGCTCCGGCAATCCTTCCACTCAGCCTTCCAAGTAGCTGGAACTACAGGCGCGCACTACCACACCCAGCTAATTTTTTGATTTATTATAGAGATGAGGTCTCGCTTGCCCAGGCGGGTCTCGAACCCACGGGCTCAGGCAATCCACTCACCTCAGCCTCCCAAGGCGCGGGATTACAGGTTGAGCCACCGAGCCCGGCTGACATAAATTTATTTAAGTTATTTAAAGTGGAGAGCAATTATATATAATATTCACATAGAACAAATCTTCACCTTATGTTTCTGAATTCTTGGTTGTAACTCCTTCTCTACCTCCCACTAGTATTCACTGGTAACCAGATGTGGGGTAAATAAGTGATTAATGATCCCCTTACTATCACTAGCTAGCACTGGTGGCCCCCTGCTACCTCCAGACTTCCTTTCGGTCTCCTATGGACACCTCTAACCTCTCTGGGACTTGTCAGTAATACATTCCTTCTGTTTTATGCATTTAGTTTTACTTCCTCATTGTGTCTTACCTAGCGCGCGCGCGCGCACACACACACACACACACACACACACACACACCCCTAAACCTAACCTTCTTCCCAGGCAGCATTCTTTCTTAGGAAGTGGCTGTCTTGGTGGCAATAACAACCTAGTTCAGACAATAGCTGCAAGTGTGTTTACCAAATTTCTGTGAGAAGCAAAACTGGTCACATGTATGCCGTCTGCCAGGATAAAGAAGTATCCTACCGAAGATTTACCATAAACATAAAAATTTTCTGGTCAGGTCAGAAATAGAACTTGTGGCCACTCCCAAGATAGCAAACTAAAATTAGAAAGAAGTCATAACAATAGAAATATTAAGAGTGTCAAATGCTTTACTACATTTATTTATTTATTCATTTATTTATCATGATGATGATGTTTTACTATGCCACCAAGACTGATCTTGAACTCCTGATCTTAAGCAATCCTCCCTCCTTGGCTTCCCAAAGTGCTGAGGTTACAGGCATGAGTCACCACATCTGGCCAGAAAGTACTTATAATGATTAAACTGTGGAATGACACTAAATAGTAGGTACTATTATTATTGCATTTTATAGATGGAGAATATGAAACCAGAAGTTTTGGTAAAAGATAATATAACTGTTATAGGATAGAGGTAAATTTAAACCAAGAACGCCAAACACCCAAGACCTTGTTCTTAACCCTGTTTAATATTCTTCTAAAAAGCTTTGCAATGACACATGTGCTGAACCTGAAACTTGTAAAGGATGATAAGCAAGAAAAGAGTTATTTATTTTAAGAAGGAGAAACATAGGCCGGGCTCGGTGACTCAGTCTGTAATCCCAGCACTTTGGGAGGCTGCAGTGAGTGGGTTGCCTGAGCCTACGGGTTTGAGACTCACCTGGGCAACTTGGCTAGACCTCATCTCTACAATAAATCAAAAAAACTAGCCAGGCGTGGTAGCACGCGCCTGTAGTTCCAGCTTGGAAGGCTGAGGCAGAAGGATCGCCGGAACCCAGCAGGTCGAGGCTATGGTGGCCAGAAGCATGCCACTGCACTCCAGTCTGGGCAACAGAGTGAGACTCCAACTCAAAAAAAAAAAAAAAAAAAGGAGAAACAGAAAAAAACATATTGGAGAACAGGGGATGGCATTATGAAAGATGTACTAAAGAAATCAGGTTTGGATACAGCAGAAAGATCAGGGAGTAGTTTTGCAGTAAATTAGTCTGATTACTTAGAAAGTTGCCATATTTAAAAAAGAAAATACTGAATGTCAAATAATTAAGTTCTTTCATGTGTTTGTTTTTAGATATTTTTATATCTGAAGTAAACAGTATCATTCAGTAAAATATATTTGGCACTTTAGAAAGGCTAGAGTCAATGCTATTATGTTGTTATAAAACTCTACATTTTGACTCTAAGATATGACTGAACAGAGTCAGGACATCAACATTTCAATCCCAGAATTTTGAACCAGAATAGTACAAAGAAATTAGGTTTGTGGTAGAGATTATAGCTGCAACCCTCATGTTCATTCTCTTCTTAATATTTACTATTAGAATTCCAGTTTATTCTTGCACATTCCCCAACCTTTGCAGCTTGGTATGGCAATGACTTTACAGCCTAACCTTTCAAATGTGAGGGAAAATGCTACTTTGAACCTTTAGGAAATCTAGTTAAAGAGAAGAGCCATGTGCTCTTTCTTTTCCTATTTTCTGAAATGTGATAGGGTTAAGGTTGGACTAGCATCTTATTCAACCATAACATAATCTTAACAAATAATAGAAACCTCTTGAACAACCATTGGGTCAAAAAAGAAATCAAAAAGAAAATTTGAAAACATCTTGAGAAAAATTGAAATAAAAACACAATACACTAAAACTTATGGGCTGAAGCAAAAACAGTAAGAACTGAGAGGAAAGTGAATCACAATAAATGCCTACATTAAATAAGAAGAAAGACCTCAAATGAGTCATCTAACTTTACCCTGCAAGGAACAACAACAATAACAACAACAACAACAACAACAACAAAAGATGAAGGACAAATTAAGGCCATTGAGCAGAAAGAAGAAAATAACAAAGATTAGACTAAAAATAAACAAAATAGAAAACAGATGGCAGAAGTCAGCATACTAAAGAATTGTTTTTTTGAAAAGATAAACAAAGTGGACAATTGTTTTTTTTTTTGGTTTAGAGTTGTGGGGTTTATGTGAAGGTATACTATATAAGTAGGCTGCATGCAGGTGAAGTTTCAGCTTCTAACTTTTCTGCTACCCCCAGATAGTGGGCCTGGTACCCTATGTTGCCACATGCCCCCATCCTTCCTTTCTCCCCACCCCACCAACAATGTCCAGCATCTGCCAACCCAAGCTTGTGCTCCTGTGAACAGTGATCAAGCCTTGCTTAGGAGTGGAAACATGCAATATTCAGTTTTTTGTTTCTTTGAGAGTTCACTTAGTATGATGGTCTCCCGCTGCATCCATGTTGTTGTGAAGGACATGATTTTGTTCTTCTTTATGACTGTGTTATATTTCATCATGTATATGTAAAATATTTTATTTTTTCGGTCCACTTGTGATGGGTATTTGAGTTGGTTCCATTTTTTTCCCATTGTAAAGGGTGCTGCAATGAGCATACACGTGCAGGTATCTTTTTGGTAGAATGATTTATGTTCCTCTGTGAATATTTCCAAAGTGAGACTGCTGGATATTATAGCTAGAGTAGGAGAAAAAGAGACAAGACAAATAAATAAAGTCATAAATGATATAAGCAACATTACAACCAATGCCACAGAACTATAAAGAAGTATAAATACCACTATGGACAATTAATTACCAACAAACTGAATATCTTAGAAAAAAATGAATAAATTCCTGAAAATGTATAATCTACTATAACTAACATATAAGAAATAAAAAGTTTGACAGACATATAACTAGTAAAAAGACTGAATCAATAATCAAAAACCTCCTGACAGAGATGGCTTCTCTAGTGAATTCTATCAAATATTTAAAGAAGACCCAATTGCAATCTTTCTAAAATTTATACCAAAAAAATGAAGAAGAGAGACACGTTCAAACTTATTTAATGAGACCAGTGTTACCCTAATACTAAAAAGTCAGGCAAAGCCACCACAAGAAAATTAAACTACAGGTCAATATCCGTAATGAATACAGATACAAAAATCCTCAACAAGATACTAGAAAAATGAATTCCACAGCACATTAAAAGGACACTAGCAATTACCAAGTGGTATTTATCTCTGGGATGCAATAATACAGAAATTAATTAGTGAGATATATCACATTAACAGAATAAAGATTAAAGTTCCATGATCACTCCAAAAAATACAGAAATAGTCTGACAAAATTAAACACACTGTTATGACAAAAATTTCTCAACATTTTAGGTATATGAGGCACACACTTCAGCATTAAAAAGGCCATGTGTGACAAACCCAGAACTAACATCATACTCAATGGTAAAAAGCTGAAAGATTTTTTTCCCCTAATATTTGCAATACAACAAGGACAAAAGAACAGGCAGCAAAACAAAAATAAACAAGTGAGACTCCATCAAACTAAAAAGGTTCTGCACAACAAAAGGAAATAAAAAACAGACTGAAATAACAACATATGGATTGGGAGAAAATATTTGCAAATTATATATCTGATAAAGGGTTAATCTCTAAAATACATAAGGAACTCCTGTAACTGAATAGAAAAGCTAATAACCTGATTAGAAAATGGGTTAATGACTCGGACAGACATTTGTTCAAAAAATACAGACAAATAGCCTACATTTATATGAAATGTTCAGCATCACTAATCATGAGAAAAATGTAAATTCAAACCATGATGAGCTATCATGTCATACCTGTCAGGATAGTAATAATAATAACAGACAAGTTTTGTCAAGTATGTGGAAAAATTGGAACCATTGCATACTGTTGGTGAGAATGAAAAACGATGCAGGCAGTACCGAAAACAGTATGGAGTGTTGATGGAGTGTTGGTCTCTAAACGTTAAAAATAGAACTAACATATAAAAATAGAACTAACATATAATCTTATTTCTGGGAATTCATTACAGAGAATTAAAATCAGGATCTCAAAGAGCAGGTCATTGTAGTACTTTTCACAGCAGCCAAGATGTGAGAACAATCTAAATATTCATCCACAGATGAATAGATTAAAAAATGTTCACACACACACATACACAAACACACAAAACATTAAAAATAGAGGGGTATGGATGTGACAACATGGCTTAACTTTGAGGACATTATGCTAAGAAAAAGAAGTCAGCCACAGAAAGACAAATATTGCACAATTTCACTTATACGAGGTATCTAAAATAGTCAAATTCATGAACTCAAAGAGTGGTATGGTGGTTGCCAGGGACTGTGGGGAGGGGTCAGTGGGGACTTTCTCATTGATGGGCTAAAATTTCAGTCTAGCATGATAAATAAGCCCTAGAGAACTGCTGCACAGAATTGTACCTATAGTCAAAAGTAATGTATTGTACATGTGCACATTTGTTATGACGGTGGATCTTAGTAAATATTCTTATTATGGTGAAATAAAAACTAAAATAATAAAAAAGAAATCAATGAAAAGAATATACTGTGGATAGAACAAATAGATGAGAATTTGGTACGAAAAGTAATTCACATGCAATTTGTTTAAGCTAGAGCTTGTTTTTTGCCTGCAGTTAATGCAACCCATATCTTTGTCTATTCAGGAGGTGCCACAGAATGGGAGATACTAGTTGGGTAATTTTATCAATACTATGGTGCATGTGGTTAATGGTAAGACATTCTAAGTCTTAGGTGGAAAATAGGAAACTGAAAACTGTGGTTGTACTCAGAACAACTCAGTGACATTTGAAATTATTCGTATTCTGAAGGCAATGGGTAGTGACACCACGCACTGAGAGTTTGAGTTTCCACTTTATGGTTATTTATATAAAAATACATCTGTTAATTGTTTATTACCTTTGGTTTTCGCTCTTTAATTTCGACATGAATGTTACTTATGATTTATTTCCTGAAATATTTAACATTTAAAATTATTTCCCGCAGAACCCTCTTTTATCGGTACCTGCAGCTTTTTGATTTTTTCTAAACCTTAGATTCTGAATCAAGACTAACTCACTTCATTGTTTGCAAACAAAGCAACGGTTTCCCATGAATCCAGAATTAAAATGATCTAGCTATCCTGAAAATATAGCAAAAGTCCACTAAAATGCTTTTATTAAAACAGATGCCAAAATACAAGTCTATTCATATGTTGCCACATAATTTGGATGTGTTACCTTCCATTCAAGTTTCAAATTGTGTATATAAAGCAGAATCTTTAAGTATGTGCAAAATCCTAGCTGAATATTTTGGAAAGTAGTCCAAACTCATCAAAGATGATTGAGCTGGAGAAAACTGCCTAGATGTTCATTTTCCACAGATGTACCGAGAATCATTAGTACTAGGTTATGATGAGCTCAAAAACATCTCAACTTTTCAAAATATATACATTACCAGTAATGGTATGCAAATTATAGTAATGGTGGTAAAAAGTTTTAGCACCATCATAATATTCCATTTTAAAGTGAAAACATCTGTGAAATACAGTAACTCATTTTCATCAACTGACTTTGAAAAGAGCATTTCTTTTTCCACAAGAACATCTATTTTGTAATGAGCAACAGCTAAAAAGCAAGTACAATTAATGATACCATCTCCTGTGTTCCTTGTTTCACAGATATCACTATTTCATTTTGCTTCTTTTATTTTTCTTTTATATATAACAGTAAAAAAATTCATATTGCAGTTACATATTGGCTTTCAGAGGAAGCAGACCAGAGAGTCATCTCAGCTCACTTCTGTCCAAGGCAATTCAGCTTTTCTTGTTTAGGCAGAAGCAGTACTTGTGGATTCACATCTCTGAGGTTAGCTCAGCTCACTGGAGATATGTGTTTTACTTCAAAGGTGCCATAAAACCATACTAGAAGAAGCAGAGTAATAATTTTTCCAGGACAACTTTTTCTATATATATTCTTTCAAGCCCATATTTATAGAAGTCTTGGATTGTCTTAGTCTTAAACATCTAGAGTTTTCTGTTTCTGGGATACAATTATATTGATAAAAATCAGTGGTTAAATAAAGGATAGCATTATCATTCATTATTACTTTGAACAATATTGCCCAGATTTTGATTTAGGAATATGTTTATAAATGTATTTAAACATTCATCATTTTATCTTACTTCATAACCAAAGAAGAAGTGTTTTCAGGATTTTGCTTACACTTTGCCTGTTGAAACACACACCAACACACACACACACACACACACACACACACAAAACACTGCGAGAGGTACATTTACATATTCCATACAATGCAGAGATTGCACAAAGTTCACCCCAAAAGGATTGTGACTGAGACGGTTTTGTGAATGCTTGGTTTCTTTTTTCTTCACAAACTATGATTTTATTGTAAACGAAGGGGGGCCCCCAAATCTCAGAATTTATTCATTAAAAAATTGTGTATTTATTTCTTCATGTTTAAACTTCAGTCACCTTCAAAGTACTCTCTGTTTGATGAAATGCACCTATGGTGACACTTTTTTCATGCTCAAAACAGTTTTTGAACTCATCAATTTTGATGCCTTTTAGTGCTTCTGCCATTTCTTGTTTCACCTTTTCTGTATCAGTAAAATGTTTTCCTTTGAGGAATTTTTTTCTCCTGGGAAGCAAAAATAAAAGTCACTTGGGGTTAGAGCGGGTGACTGGGATGTGTCAGGCTTGGCGGGGGTGGGGGGGGTGTCATGCTGTTTTGGGTCAAAAACTACTGAACACTCAGTTTGGTATGAGCAGGTGCACTAACCAATCATCCATCATGAAACGGGCAAATGCGTTGAAAGAATTTCCAAAAGAAAACTCACTGAAGCCTAATGCAGTCTCTCATAACAATGCTGGCTGGCACACCGATGCCCATGCATTCCTAGAACACTTAGTTACTGGTGGAACTTATACTGCAGTGGAACTGATCTCCAAGAAGGTAATTACAGTTTTTGGAGGTCTCCCTTGTATGTTACCCTCCCCAAACTTAAGAAACTACTTTAAAAAAAGATATATATATTACTACCCACTGTGGTATTGTGGGTGGATTTCTGTAGCCTTCTGCTATGATGGAGGATAAAGTGGTACAGTATTTTTTTCCTGAATTTTGGCAAAAATAATATCTGGATATCTGTAATATGCTTTATCTTAAATACTACAAAAAATGTGGAGTTGAATGAGTGAGAATATTAATCATAGACATGACGTTATGGGAGGGGTGGAGCTTAAGATGGCAACCAGACAGGTCGGACTGTGAGAGTCTCCACAAAAGCAAGTGTCCATAAAGACTCTCTGCATGAGTGGGCGTGCCTTGGGGAGCGTGAAAGTCTGCCTGAAGGGAGACTTGGGTTCATGTACCCGGGGCCCCCCTCTGAGGGCAATTGCAAGCCCCCACCGCCCTGCGATTGGCGCGCAGGCTGCAAGATTGTCTGCAGTTGTTCATGGAGATGCTCCTGAGAAGAGCCTGCTGAATCCAGTTGATTTTCATCACCTGACGCTTGACCCACACCCGTTATAGCGGATCCGCTGGAGAGACGATGGGGAGAGCAGGAGAGGAGCCCCATATCCGGTGAGGAGAAGCTGACTGCAGTCATTTTTTCCGGTCTCAGGAACAGGCAGAGATCTGCACTGCTCCACCCAGCCCTGCCCAGCTCCGCCCAGCCTCCAACTTGGGACCTAAGGTAATCTCGTCAAACTGGGAGAGACAGAAGCCCCTCCCCCAAGCTGGATCAGACACAGAAAAGTCAGATCTGAGTGGCAGACTTGACAGGAAGCAAGCCAGGTGAGTCCAGATTTGATCCACCCTTCTTCCAAAGTAGACCTGGGGCAACTGACCCAAGCTGTGAGCAGCCCTAACTGCCTGTGCTGAGAGCAGAGGGGAGGGACTAGAGATCAGAGCTGAAAGGACTTTGGACTTATAGGATCGACCTCAGAGTGAGTTTGGTTCTTTGGTTTTATTTTTTGTTTGCTTTTTTTTTTTTTTTTTTTACCTTTTTTCTCTTTATTTCTGTTTTTGACAGCTTTCGTACATGCTTTGTTTCTGTTATTTTACTGATTTTTTTTTCTATTCTTTAGACTTCCTGTTTGTGTATGGGAAGAGTATATCAATAGATAGGTTTTTGTTGGACTGTGCGTTTGTATGATTATCTGTATGTTTTAGTTTTTTTTTTTTTTTACTCTTAACTTTCTTTGTGTCTCTTTTCATTTGTTAGTTGGTACATCTGTCTGTTTTCCCTCTTATTCTCTCTCTCCACTTTACTCTTGCCCCTCTCCTTCCTTTTTCCATTATTTTTCTTTTTATTACTTCATTTTGCTTCCAGGGAGAAAACTTATACCCTCACTGCATGTACAGATTGTAAGGCAGTGGGAAGTGGGTTCCAGAATATCCATACACTTGTCGGTGGATACTAGGATCTGCAGATAGATTTGGAATCACAGCTCCCCACTCAATGAAATCTGAAAAAGTACACCCCCAAACCCACAGACCAGCTTCAGAATTGAACAAGTCCAGAGAATTTCCTAAAGGAAGAATAGGA
>CAUYQG010092577.1:0-11069 GCA_963574415.1 Tarsius wallacei
CCAGCTACTTGGAAGGCTGGGCGGAAGGATTGCTGGAGCCCAGCAGGTCGAGGCTGCGGTGGCCGGGAGCGGCCACTGCACTCCAGTCTGGGCGACAGAGTGAGACTCCAACTCAAAAATCAAATCAAATCAAATCAAATCAAATCATTCAAATGGTAATTTTTATGGTATGTGTATTGCACCACAATTAAAATTTTTGAGAGAGAGACACACTTAAATCCCCACAGTAGATGGAAGCAAGAAAACCAGCTCCATTTGCTGTAAATGGGAGAAAGTGGGAGACATGGAGGGGTGAAAAACAAAACAAGAATTACTAAATTCATAACAAGTAAAGAGATTCTACAAACAAAAATAGACAATGGCTTACTCAGGCAGTGAAAGTATAAAGACCAGCAAATAAATCGTTATTAGAAAAGTCTGAAATAGTGGCTATGTCTAGGGAGTGGCGGGGTATGGGGGTGTAGGTGGGAAGATGTGGGGGTCCTGGGAAGCCAGTCCTGGTCTTTCTTTGCCTGGAAGGCGTCTCAATCAGCATTATGTACACTTTCTTAAACTTTATACTTAGTAATAAAAAGTGTTATGGACATTTAAAAAACTGTGAGTGAGTCTTTGCTATAAGAAAAAACATTCTGTGACATTTGAAAGAAAAGACAAGGTGAGTGTTTATCTGCCTTGCGGGGGATGCCTCATTTAAAAGCGGGAGGAAGCCTGTGTCACGGCGCCCTGAGAGCATCGTGCCTCACAGAGTCACGACTCAGGACGGTGAGTCATTTCTCAAATTACATGAATAATGCCACCCTGTGAAGACAGGTACGGGCTGGGAGTTGGAGAGTGATGACTGCTATTAGCGATTCCGTAGAAATGTGTTTTTTGTGTTGAGATTTGAGACGCGAGATTTATTATTTAAATGTCAGAGTCTTAGACCGGAATGTCACAGCGAAATAGCAATTACTGAGATGGAAAGAAAATGCATGCCCACTCAGAACCCCTGGAAAGAGGTCGGGGGAGAAAGCACAGAAGCTTTTAAACAGCTGCTTTATTGAACAGGAGATTTGCTTCTCAATAAACAGAATAAGTCTCCATCAGAATGTTCCGGGGATTAAGGACCACATTTATTTCTGAAACCAGTGTAGAATTAGGATGACATTGGCCACATTGTGTACCCAAAATGTCATAGCCCTGAGCTGATCATATTGTTTGAGGAGGGAGGCAGGGTGCTTCAAACACCCTCAGAGGGAGTCTAGGGATGGACTCTGGCAGAAAGTAGCCATGTAGACACGTTCAGGGATTCCTGAGACGACGGAGGCTGAGGTTTTCAAATGCACATGTCAGGGGTACCTGCGCTGTCCAGGTACAAGGAGACCTGGATGCCTTAAGCAAGTGACTCTCTGCACAACTACGCCCAGACCTAAACTTTCACCAAAGTGCTTATTCATGACAGCAGAATTTGGAACAGCAAGAGACTGGGCACATTCTACATCTGGAAAGTTAGGAAAATTGTGGTGCAGCACTTTGGGAGGCCGAGGCAGGAGAGGATTGCTTGAGCCCAGGAGTTCGATACCAGCCTGGGCAACATAGCAAGATCTCGTCTCTACAAAAATTAAGAAAAAATTAGCCAGGCGTGGTGATGTGTGTCTGTGGTCCCAGCTACTTGGGAGGCTGAGGTGGAAGGACTTCCTGAGTCCAGGAGGCCAAGGCTGCAGTGATTGTGCCACTGCACCCCAACTTGGCCAATGGAGAGAGACCCCAACTCAAAAAACATTTTAAAACTTTACAAGCAGATCATCATGCTTTGTGTTAACAAAGGGAAAGTGTAAAGAACTCTTGTTTTGCATACATAGAATCTCTGTGAGGGCTCACCAGAAATCTAGAAATCTCAGTTATCTCGAAAGAGATCTCAGTAGTTGGGGGAGGGAGAATGAAAGAAAACTTTTGAATAATTATCCTTTTTTATCATCCAAGTTTCCTGTTATATGACTATAGTCACTATTCAAAAAAATTAAGCTGATTTTTTTCTTCCTATCTTTCCCTGAAAGAAAACTAAAATTATAAAAAAATAGAAATGATAATTTATTAAAAAGTGAAACAATGTAGGATCCACTGGCTCTCTGTTGTCCTTTGGTGTATGGGCACTTAATGGAACCTGTATTATAGTAGGAGACTGATCACATCTCATACATTATTGAATGCGTGTATAGACTTCACTCCAAGAAGGGTGATATATTTATTTTCTTTATTGATCTTTTAGAGTTCTCTCTATTATTAAGATCTTTTTTTTCTCATATAGAGTACAAGTGCACATTTCAGTAGGTTCATTATTCGTTTAAATATTTGTTTAAATTGAGATGTGATTTACATTCTACAAAATGAATAGCTCTTTAGCAAGCAATTGGTAGTCTCACTTAACCATCACCACATTGAAACATGGATTTCTGTCAGCCCAGAAATTTCCCATGTGCCCTTTGCTAGTCAATCTTCCCTCATTCTTTGAGGAGACCACTTTTGACTTCTCTGTTCTCATGGATTAGTTTTCTTTGTCATAGAACTCAATATTTAAGTGGAATCTAATTAATATATTCTATAGATCTACATACACACACATATACAAACACATACACATAAACCCCCTTGTGTGTTTGGCTTAATTTACTCAACACAATCATTTTGCTATTTACTCATATTGTTCTGTTAATCAGTAATTTGTTGCTTTTTATGGCTGGGGAGTATTCCATTATATGGGTATTTAAAAATATGTTTATCTGTTCCCTCATTGATTGAAAGTTGGGCTGTTTTCAATTTTGGGTCACTATGGATACGGCTGCTATAAACATTTTTGTACAATGTCTTTTTATGGGCACAGGTTTTCATTTCTTTGAGGCAAATACCTAGGAGTGAAATGGCCCAGTCAAATGTTATTTATGTAGCTGATATTCTCAGACTGTTTTTCCACTACAGAAAATTTTATCCTCTCCTTGGTGATGAGTGAGAATTCCAGTCCTCCCATTCTCATCAATACTCGATGCTTCCAGTCTTTTTTATTTTAACCATTCTAGTGGTTGTGAAATACGATCTCATTCTGAGTTTAACTGGCATTTCTGTGTTGGCTAATAATATTGCACATCTTTGCACATGCTTATTGTCCATTGTATATCTTTTTTGGTCAAGTTCCAGTTCAAGTTTCTTGTCCATTTTTAAAATTAGATTGTGCCTTTGTTATTGACTTGTAGGCATTCGTTTCACATTCTGGTTATAAGACCTTTTGTAGAAATATGTATTGCAAATAAGTCTCCTAGTGTATGGCTTGCTCATTTATTTTCCTAACAAAATATTTTAATGAATAGAAGTGTTTCTTTTGATATAGTTCAACTTAATGACTTTTTAAAAATGGTAAGGGTTTGTCTCCCGTCTAAGAAATATTTGTCTATTCCAACATTGTGAAGATATTTTTCTGTGTCCTAGAAGGTCTTAATGTTTAGGTCTATAATTCATCTTAAGTTATATGTGTGTTCCAGAACCCTTTGTTGAAAAGGCTCGGTGGCTCAGCTTGTAATCCCGCGCCTTGGGAGGCTGAGGTGAGTGGATTGCCTGAGCCCGCGGGTTTGAGACCCGCCTGGGCAACTTGGCGAGACCTCGTCTCTACAATAAATTAAAAAAAAATTAGCCGGGCGTGGTAGTGCGCGCCTGTAGTTCCAGCTACTTGCAAGGCTGAGGAGGAGGGATCACTGGAGCCCAGCAGGTGGAGGCTGCGGTGGCCAGGAGTGGCCACTGCACTCCAGCCTGGGCGGCAGAGTGAGATTCCAACTCAAAAAAAAAAAAAAATTAGAAAAGAAAAGACTTTACATTCACTGTCACATTGTCTTAGGGTCTTTTCAAAAACCAGTTGACCACATAGACGTGGGTGTATGTCTAGATTCTTTTCTGTTTCATTGATATATGTTTCTTCATGTGCTGATACTATGCTGTCTTCACTACTGTAAATCTTGACATCAGCCAAAATTCTCAATTTTGTGCTTTTTTTGGCTTTTCTTTTTTTTTTTTTTTTGCCAGTTCTAGATCCTTTGTCATCCTACATAAATTCTAGGATCAGTGTGTCAATTTCTACAAAATACGGTACTGAAAATTTGACTGGGATTATAAGACCAACTGAACGTCATATATCTCTCTATTTACTTGTCTTATCTAATTTCTCTCAGCAATGGTTTTGTGGCTTTTTTAAAGTACAGGTCTTCCATGCCTTTTGTTAGATTTGTACTAGGTGTTACATATTTTAGTATTAATGACCTTGGTATTTTTAAAATTTCATTTTCCAATTGTTATTGCTGAACAATTTCTAAATTTTGTTTATGTTATACATTAAGGCCATAAGTAATCTTAGCATATTTATTAATATTATTTTTCTTTTCTGACCCTGTTATAATATTTTGGAACATCTTAAAGCACGCATCATATAAATGTTAATCTCTAATAATGATTATGGAGACATTTATAAAATAGAACTCTGATAGCATATAATTTATCATAATTAATAATTCATCATTTGCTCAATAAACTCTTAATTAACAATTTAGCAAATTAT
Source organism: Tarsius wallacei (assembly GCA_963574415.1). NCBI lineage: Eukaryota > Metazoa > Chordata > Mammalia > Primates > Tarsiidae > Tarsius > Tarsius wallacei. Next base: position 4,577 of record CAUYQG010092577.1, read on the forward strand.
AAATTATTAATAAATACTTATTTTTATAACATTATAATGTATTATAACTTAATATCATATAAATAGTTGTTTGAGTTACTCTTGCATATCCATTTCAAAAAAAGTACAAATTGCTAAGTGGAACAAAAAGAAATTTCTCTTTCACCCCTGAGTTTTGTTCTTTCAGCTCAGCCTTCCAATGGCAATTTTCCTAACGCGAATCCCTGGTGTTTTTCCCAGAGCTACGTTTTGCATATGTATGTATGCAAAAATATTCTACACGCATTATGCAAATATCATGGTGCACAATCTATTATGCACTTGTGATTATGAATAATGGGTTATGCATAAATGATTATGCGTGACTAGATGCTCAAACATGGTGTGCAAAATGATGATGTGTACTCTGGCACCTGTCTTTCCTTACGAGACAATTCCTCTTGGGCACTGCTTCCTAGCAGTATATTAAGAACATCTTCCTGGGGACCCAAGTGTGGTGTGGGACAGGGGCTGGCAGGGCCTGGCAGCTCCGGCGGTGACCATGGTGCACCATGGCCTCACGGTGCCCCTCATTGTGATGAGCGTGTTCTGGGGCTGCGTCAGCTTCTTGGTGCCTTGGTTCATTCCTAAGGGCCCTAACCGGGGAGTTATCATCACCATGTTGGTGACCTGTTCAGTTTGCTGCTATCTCTTTTGGCTGATTGCAATTCTGGCCCAGCTCAGCCCTCTCTTTGGACCATCCAAAATGGTCCAAAGTTGAAAAATGAAACCATCTGGTATCTGAAGTACTACTGGTGTTGAGGAAGAAGTCATGTTCTACGATGCTCAGTCTTGGAGGTCACGAGACGAGAATTCTTTCTAGATGGGAGGTCACCTCCACACCCAGACCACCTTTCTTGCCTTGCCTGTTTTGGGCATCTGCTGCCTTAAATGTTCATACCACATTGAGTGTCTTATTCCACAATGCAGTGTTTCTTCCTTTGCCCTTTTCTACACTTTGATGTGCCTATGTATTCTAAACTTACCTGCTCCACAAGATGGTGACGCCCTCTCCTGAGACAGGATGCTCTGCTGCTCTCGCCTCAGAATCTGGATTTGAAGATGACTCCTGTCTCCTCATCACACGAGAGTCAGCAAAGTGTTTAAAAACTGCTGCAAGACAAACATGCTCCAGGGTGCCAGTCAGGAAAGAATGCTCAGAGGACTGTCCTAGTAGAGACATCAAACTCTATTTTCAGGGTGAATTTCTTATTTTTGCCATCTTTTGGAATAAATCATTTTTCTGCTTAAAAAAAAAAAAAAAAAAGAACATCTTCCTGGCTGGGCTCAGTGGCTCAGCCTGTAATCCCAGCACTTTGGGGGGCCGAGGTGAGGGGATTGCCTGAGCCTGTGGGTTCAAGACCAGCCCAGGCAACCTGGTGAAACCTCATCTCTACAATAAAATAAAATAAAATAAAAAATTAACCGGTTGTGGTAGCGTGTACCTGTAGTTCTGACTACTTGGAAGGCTGAGGTGGAAGGATTTGCCAAAGCCTAGTTGATGTTGGGGGGGCCATTTGGGTGCCCATTACACCCCCCCGTTGGCTTTGTTTTTTCACCCAACAAAAAAAAAAAAAAAAAAGAAAGAAAGAAAAGAACATCTTCCTTTTTTTTTCTATTGCAGCAGAATCTTCCATGATTTATTGAACCAGCTGTCCTCCCATGGACAATGGAATTGTTTCCATTCTTTCCCTCAGTCCAGAAAAGATACAGACGTGACTTCATTCATCTTATATTGGGCATATCGACAGGACATATTCTAGAAGTGAAATTGTTGAGTCAAAGGACGGGTATACCTTTGAAACCACCTGTGATTCCCCCTATATTCATCCAAAACACGTGTGTCAAGTATCAGTAAGGACCCAACACTGTTCAGGCCCTGGTAACACATATGTGGACGCGCTGGCCAGATCTCAGTGCCCAGGGGCTTATGGGTCCCCTAGAGGCCAGCAGTAAACCATGAACAGACAGAACAGGTGAGCCAGGCAAGCTCAGAAAGAAGGGGACAGGGGCAAGGGCAGGAGGCACAGAGGGGGAAAGGCCACGGAGGGGAAAGGCTGCTTGCAGTAGGGCTCTGTGTGCACAGATTTCCTTCGGGGCCATGCCACATTCTTAATAATTTTAACGTGTTTTTAAGCAATTTTTTTTTTTTTGAGTTGGAGTCTCACTCTGTCACCCAGACTGGAGTGCAGTGGCACGCTCCCGGTCACTGCAGCCTCGACCTGCTGGACTCTGGCAATCTTTCCAAATCAGTCTTCCAAGTAACCGAAACTATAGGCGCACCCTACCACGCCCGGTTAATTTTTAATTTCTTGTAGAGACGAGGTCTCGCCAAGTTGCCCAGGTGGGTCTTGAACCTGTGGGCTCAGGCAATCCACTCACTCAGCCTCCCAAAGTGTGGGATTACAGGCTGAGCCACCGAGCCCGGCTGCTTTTAAACAATTTTAAACAATTTTTTCTTAGTCGGGGCCCAGGCTGAAGTGCACTGGTGCAATCACAACTCACTGCAGCCTCAATCTTCTGGGCTCAGGCAATCCTCCCTTCTCAGCCTCCTGAGTATCTGGGAATACAGGCGCATGTCACCACACCTGACTAATTTTTTTTTAATTTTTAATTTTAAAGATGTGGGTTACAATTCAGGGTTAGGTATATGGTATACAAGTGTTCATTACGCAGGCACCCTTGTCTGGCTAATTTTTTGCTTTTTTTTTTTGTTGCAAAGACAAAGTCTCGCTGTATCGCACAGGCTGGTCTCAAACTCCCGGGCTCAAATGACCCTCCTGCCTCAGCCTCCCAAAGTGCTGGGATTACAGGCACGAGACACTGCGCCTCTCCTGAATGTTTTTTTCTTTAACCACACACCTCAGAGAATGGACATGTCCAGTCCTGAATGGAAAGGAAGATTCAGATGGAAGAAAGACTCTGACACAAAGTCCATGGTGCCCAAGAAGATGCCGTTAGAATGTCGAGACAGTCCAGTTGCCACACTTGAGCTCAGCCCAAGACACGCCATGGATAGTTCTGCCCAGGGCCTGAGCTCAGGGTTCAGCTGAGGGCTCAGAAAGATACGCGTCTCCACGGACTCGGGGAGGGAGTGGTCCTGGAAACAGCCCACCGTGGCCAGCAGAGTCGTCCATCTCCAACCCATCCCAGTGCTTCCACCGCAGCTGTCTCCTCTGCAGATCATGTCCCTAGTTGCTGCTGACAGCCAGTTTTTCTTTCATTTCCTGGGTCTGGCTTCCTTTCCTCCTTGTTGTCTGACGTGACGAATTCCTATCTTCCACGCTTGTGAGAGGACGCAGCGCACAGCTGGTTCTTGTGTGAGTGTGTCTCACACTTCTATGCCATGATGCAAACCTGTTTTCAGATAGGCCTGTTGAAGGAAGTCCATTACTACAGCATGCCATTTGGAGCTGTGCGATTCTTTATTCCAGGGAGAGATGTCCCGTGCATGTATGAAGTTTAGCAGCGCCCTGGCCTCTACCCACGCCAGGAGCACATTCCCTTCCTCAGCTGTGGTAACCAAAAATGTCTCCAGACATTGCCAAATGTTCCTTGGGGGACGGCATCATCCCAGGTTTAGAACCATGGCCATAGTATGCAAAATAAGCAATGGCCAGGTGCAGAGGCTCACATATGAAATCCCCGCTTTTTGGGAGTCTAAGGTGTGAGGATTGTTTGAGTTCAAGGATTTTGAGGCTGCAGTGAGCTATGGTTGTACCACTGCACTCCAGCCTGGGCAACTGAAAGAGACTCTGCCAGAAAGGAAAGAAGGAAGAAAGGGAGGGAGGGAAGGAAAGGAAAGGAAAATAAAAGAAGAAATAAGCAATGGTGCAGATTTCCTGCTTGTTACTTTCTAATCACACTTTACAACCCTGTAACTGTTTCACTGTTCCCAGTCTTCAAGTCTTCCTAGCTGAGCCCCAGAACGGTGGACTAGAAATAAGCCGTCTGCATTTTCTGAATTTGCAAATATAAGAAAAAAATCGTTGCTTCATAGCGACCAGGACACACTCTTGCACGTGGTACAAAAGCCTGCGTGTTAAGCTTTGAAGGCAAACAGCTTAGACCAGTCCCATTGGCCCTGGGTCTCCCCCTCCAGCCGGACTCCCTCTACGCCCCTCCCGGGTGCCTACTTGGGTGCCTGGTGAGTGTGGGGTTTTGGCCCCGGGCAGTAGGAGCCCAAGGAAGGTCTAGGAGAGGGAGAGGACAGTCTCAGGGTGAGAGGTTGAGGTTAGGGGCGATGGCAGTCACAAGGGAAGGAGCTGTGGGAAGGAGAGTGCTTGGAAGGAAGAGCTGACGTGGTCAGCAGCACACACACCTGGGCGCAGCTCCCTTGGTGGGGAGTTGACACCTCAGAGCAAAGTGTCAGAGATCCACCTCAGTGTCAGCCTCAACCCACCTACCTGGTCAGGAAATCGGGTCAAGCTGAGCTCAAAGACGGACCTGCAGGTGACCCCCACTGAGGAAACATCTTTCTATATTTTACTGTTCTCTTTGCCTCCACAACCTCCCTCAAGTCTAAGTCACATCTCCTGCTTATTTTTTATTTTATTTCAGAGCTGTGGGGTACGACTGAGGATTTGTTATGTAAGTAGGCTGAATGCAGACGAAGTTTTGGTTTCTAAGTGGCCTTCTATCACCCTGTAGTGGACCAGGTTACCACTGTCTTTTCTTTCTTTCCTTCCTTCCTCCCTTCCTCTCTCCCTCCCTCCCTCCTTCCGTCCCTCCCTTCTTCCTTCCTTCCTTCTTTCTTTCTTTCTCTCTCTCTCTCTTTCTTTCTTTGAGTCAGAGTCTCACTTCGTTGCCCAGACTGGAGAGCAGTGGCCAGCCTTGATCTGCTGGGCTCAGGTGATCCTTCTGCCTCAGCTTTCCAAGTGGCAGAAACTACAGGCGCGCGGCTATGCCCAGCTAATTTTTTGATTTATTGTAGAGATGAGGTCTCACCAAGTTGCCTAGGTTGGTCTCAAACCCTGGGCTCAGGCAATCCTCTTGCCTTGACCTTCCAAAGTGCTGGGATTACAGATGTGAGCCATCCCGCCTTGCCTGTTTTGTTTGTTTGTTTTGCTTTTTAAGTCAGAGTCTCACTCTGTTGCCCAGGCTGGAGTGTAGTGACACGCTCACGGCCACTGCAGCCTCGACTTGCTGGACTCAGGCGATCCTTCCACCTCAGTCTTCCAAGTAGCTGGAACTACAGGCGTGTGCCACCACACCTGGCTGATCTTTGTATTTATTGTAGAGGTGAGGTCTCGCCATGTTGCCCAGGCTGGTCTCTAACTCCTGGACTCTGGCAATCGTCTGGCTTCTGCCCCCCAAAGTGCTGGGATGACAGGTGTGAGTCACTGTGCCCGACAGCCACGATGTTTTCACATGCCCCCATCCCTCTTCCTTCTCTCTCCCTCCCAGCAGTGCCCAAGGACTGCTGATGTCCCCTTGTGCTAATGTGACTAGTGTTCAGGGCCCACTTATGAGTGTGAACATGGAACAAACCCAGATGACCACCAAATGTGGACTGGATAAAGAAAATATACACATACACAGTGGAGTATTATGCAGCCACAAAACATGCAAGAACAAAACATGAACTTCACAGCAATTGGATGCAGTTGGAGATCATACTGAATGAATTACCACAGAAACATCTCCTGTTTAATGTGCTGAGGGCTGAGGTGGGAGGGACACTGTTGTGAGTTCTGTTTGCATTTACTATGTTATCATGTCCTCTTGAAACTCCTGTTTTGTGCTTGTTTTATGTTATACATTATTACAGTGGTTTACGTGATTTGTAAACAAGTGTTCTGTTTATTCACTTATAAACATGCATATGTTTATAAATATGTACCCCATAGCCACACAAATTATATATTCTTTTATATTATTAAATATATCGATATATATTAAATTACTATACATTAAATTTATTAACTTAAATTACATGTTATATGATCATATATGGTCATTATTATACAATATTATATAATATAGAATGGATATATGATACATACCAGGGGGACCCTCAAAAAAGGAATTCGTTTATTAAAAATTGTGTATTTATTTGTACAGGTTTAAACTTCAGTCACCTTTAAAGTACTCTCTGTCTGACGAAAGACACCTATAGAGGTGTCCACTCAAAACAGTTTTTGAACTCATTAAGTTTGATGCCTTTCAGTGCTTCTGCCATTTTTGGTTTCACCTCTTCCACATGGGCAAAATGCTTCCCTTTGAGGATTTTTTTTCATCTGAGGAAACAATAAAGTCACTCAGGGTGAGATTGGGTGGATATGGAGGGTGGGGCATGAGGGCCATACCATTTTTGGTCAAAAACTGCTCAGCACTCAGCACTGTATGCACAGGTGTGCTCGTAAATCACCATCATGAAGTGGGCAAATGTGTTCAAAGAATTTCCACACACAAAAAAAATTCACTGTAGCTGAATGCAGCCTCTCACAATGCTAGCTGGTAAGCTGATGCTGAT
>CAUYQG010092579.1:0-37706 GCA_963574415.1 Tarsius wallacei
GCTAACAACAGGAAGCAAAATGTTCACATTTAAACACATAAGTCAATCTTAGCTAAATAGATATAATAATGTGATGACATATGTATTTTAGTATTTTTGTCATTTTTATCTGTGACAAGGTATTTATGAGATTTTAAAAAATTTGGTACATTAATAGAAATTTATTTACTATCCTATTAGCAGTATTATTTTATTTTTTAAGTTTTTTTAGAAAGTAAATTAGAGAGAGAGAGAGAGAGAAAAAGAGAGAGAGAGGAGATTCACCTCCCCAAGGTAGGGGAAGGGGAATAGTATTATTTTAAATGATGAAATTTTATTCCATGGAAAGAAGGTGACAAAATTTGTAAGTTAATTTACCAATATTTTATTTTGGGGTACTTAGATTATTTGCATTTTTTACACTTTAAAAAAGCTTTCTAATTATTTCCTTAGGTTAAATTCCTAAAAAATAAAATTTCTGAGCTAAAAGGATATGCCAGATTACCTCAAAAATTGTTACACCAATATACACTTCCACCGATTTGAGAGTCACCATGGCCCTTTAAATATCTAATACTGTCACTCTTAAATCTCTGCCACAAGTGGGTAAAAAAATTAAAAAGTTGTTTTTATTTTTATTTGTATATTTTTATGTCTAGCAAGTCTGAATATTTTTCATATGTTTATTGGTCATTTTTAGTCTTCTAAATCTGGTTGTCAGTTTATTTAGCTTATCCATTATTAATATTTTAAATAATTTTATTTCGTGGATAGTTATTAAAGTTAAAAAGAACACTTACATTGTGGAAGTGCACTCTGAAAAGGTTACATGATGTCTGCTGAAAAGCAACATGATGTCTGAAACTGTGAGTAAAATAACCCTGCAATGTGGTGGAGTCAGATAAAAGAATAATGGCCACGAAATGGGAAGACTGGGAAGGGTCCTTTGAGTTTCATGATACAAGTCTCTTCATTTGTGTACACATATGAAAATAGCCATTACAAAAATTTTTTATGTTACAAGGGCAAGAAGAAACTTGGTTTCAAGAGTTTAAGCATATATAATCACATTGTACACTTTAAAGATGCAGTTCATTTTTAATAACTGCAAACCAGAAACCACCCAAATATCCACTAACAGATGAGTGGATAAACAAATACTGATATATCCATACAACAAAATGCTACTCATTAATAAAAAAATGAACTATGTATATAAGGGACATTTATGAATCTTAAAATAATCATGTAGTATAAAGAAAACTAGAATAATTAAAAAAAAAACTTTCTGATTCCAATCATATACAATTCCAGAAAATATTAACTAATTTTATGTATGTGTGTATGTATGTATATTCTTTGAGTTGGAGTCCCATGCCATCGCCCAGGCTGGAGTGCGGTGACATGCTCACAGACCATCCCAGTGTCGACCTGCTGGGCTCAGGGGATCCTTCTGCCTCAGGCTTCCAAGTAGCCAGAACTACAGACGTGTGCCACCACACACAGCTAATTTTTTGATTTATTGTAGAGACGAGGTCTCCAAGTCACCCAGGCTGTTCTTGAACCCGTGGACTCAGGCAATCCCCTCACCTCGGCCTCCCAAAGTGCTGTGATTACAGGTTTGAGCCATTGCCCCTGGCTTCATTTATTGATTTATTTATTTTGAGTTGGAGTCTCACTCTGTTGCCCAGGCTGGAGGGCAGTGGCACACTCACGGCCACTCCAGCGTTGACCTGCTGGGCTCCGGCCATCCCTCTGCTTCAGTCTTCCAAGTAGCCGGAAGTATAGGCGTAGGCTACCATGCCTGGCTAACTTTTTGATTTATCGAGAGATAGGTCTCGAGAAATTCTCCGGGCTGGTCTCCAACCCACGGGCTCAGGCAATCCACTCGCCTCGGCTTCCCAAAGTGCTGGGATTACAGGCTGAGTCACCGAGCTGACCTGGCCTGATTTACTTTTAAGGGAAGTAATTCAATGGTTTTATGGAGGGCTGGTGAGGGCAGGAACTGATGAAAAAGTCAGAAGGTAAATACAGGGGTAATAGATATGTTCATTAGCATGATCATGACAGCTTCATGGGTTTACATGTACGTCAAAACTAACCCAACTGTACACTTTGAATATGTATAGTTTATAACAGGCCAAAAATACTTCAACAATATTTTTTAAATGGTTTAAATCAAGGTCTAGGTTTACTTTTCTTGGAAAACATAAGGTCTGGCCACCCTCTACTGACTCAACCCTGCCTTGGGGAGAGAAGTTCTGTATCAGTAGCAAGAAATATTGGCAAGCAATAAACACCAGTTCTAAATGAGTCAACACAAATGCTAGTGGGGTGATATAAGCCATATCCTTGGACTACAAGGTCTTCTATGCTTCTATTTTCATTTTCTGGACTGCGCAACAATGGCCTCGAGGTCATTACAGCAGTAAACAAAACCTTATTTGCTCTGATAATGATGTCAACAGCAGGAAAAGCAGCTGGATGGAATGTATACACTCATCCCACATCATCATGGTCACTGGAACACTTGTGGAGGCCTCTGCAGAAGAGACACATTCTCTCTACCTTTGTGCAGCTTCCTCCAGATCCTGTGAACCACACCCAGTGTTTCTGCACTCGTTTCCGTTTCTGCCTGGTCTCTTCAGTCTTTCCACAAGTGACAGCAGAAACTGAATTTTAGACATCAGGACATATGATATCTCTCTGGTGCCTTCTCCTTAATACTGCTGGACATGATGTAACTTCCCCTGGGAAAAAGGGATCCAATTTAGTCTTCTCCCTAAAGCCCTGCAGGTGGTCACAGCAACTTCCCCTCTGCTCAGGGTAAGCTCTGGGCCTACAGGAAAAAAAAAAAAATCTAGGCATTCAGGCCAAAAATTTGGGTCACAAAGTGCAAAACTCTCTCTAGGTGGCCTTTGGCAGCAATGTAAATTAGCCCCAAACCGGAAGAAGATAAAATTCTTTATAAGTTGTCAGTAATAACTAGACTAGATCCATCTTCTTAGACACAACTGGGTCTGGATCACACGCTAACTAGTCAGAGAGTAAGGAATGACACTTAAGGGGCCAGGCCACTCATGATTTTCTCCAGGGAATAGGAGAGAGAAGAAATATCTGCTTTCTCATATTTTACCGGGTAATACGGGGTAAGAAGACATGGCTTTTAAAAATAAGTTATCTTTAACTAGTATGGAGATTTCATGCTGGGAAGTCACTAAGTAAGCAAGGGAATGGCATGATATGACTCAGATCTTGAAGTCATAACTCTGGCTGGATATAAACGGCAAGTGTGGACAAAAGAATATCAGTGAAAAAGTTACCACAGGTGTCTCACAGACAGATACACTAAATGGAAGTAGCAATGATGATGGAAAGAAGTAGATAGATGTGAGGAGTATTTTATAGCTAGATGAGGGACTAAACATATTTTAAAGGTGGGTCAGTGGTGTTGGTGGTGGTGGGATTACAATGAGGTGGAAATATTGCAAATAAGTTCCAGGTTATTAAAATGGGGAAACATACAAATGCCTGCGTTCTGCTCTCCCCATAGGTATGTGGTGGTCTTAGGGCATCTATATTTATCAAAAGATCTTCAGGTATTTCAGATTCTGTTAGTAAAATAGAAATGGGAAGCACTGACCTAAGGCCTAGCATGGCACAGATTGCTCAGCGCCTGGTACTCTGTAAATGAATGATTGATTAAGCCTGTTAGGGCGGTGAGGTGACTAATTGGCAGAGACAAACAAAAGAGCTATAAAAAGTGTACTAACGACTTTCTGGTTCAGCATAGGATGAGCTTGAGCATCACCGATCTGTCCTAACAAAGTAAAAAACTCAACAAACCGAAAACCAACAATTCTAAGATTCAAAAGAAAGGTAAAGTCTCAGGGAAAACCATTATCCTTAAAATTGGAGAAACAGGCGAATTCAGAGAATCACAACTCCCTGGATCAGGAACCCAGGAACAGAAAGCTCCATGGGAACCAGTGTCGGGGTAGAAATTCTAAACTGTGACTGGTGAATTCCTAAAGGATAAGTATGGATGCGTCTGAGAATTAAAAAAAAAAAAAAAAAAAAATCAAGGGTACCCAGTCATAGGAAAAGGCCCCACACTTTCATGAGTTTTAGCTCCAGGGTCTTGACCACCTTCCCACAGTGAATATCAGAGAAACATTCCCTCATGTTTCAGCAGGGAAAGGGGAAAGTAGCCACTTTGAAATATACCAGAGCATCTTGTTCTTAACAAGGCCTGTCCTCGGGAAAAACTAGTCAACCAGAGCCTAACCTGCTGGGGTTTTATTGAAGCCTAACTGACCCAGGGCAGGGGAAATGCCCCAATACCAGCACACTCTAGCCATTCTGTACCTCCTAAAGAGGTAAAAATAAATTAATAAAAAACGGTAAAGCTCTTGTGAAGTTCATAGTCCAGAGATACAGATTCCTTAAAAGACTGAGACCTGCTCATAGGATTATATCATGTTTCCTCTCCTCAGACCTTATCACCACATTACTAAAGATTATCTATGGTAGTTTCCTTTATCCAGTATATCATGTCCAGCTATCAAAAAAATAAAAATAAAATTGTGAGGCATATTAAAGGGTGATCAACAGTTTGAAAAGACAGAGCAAGCTTTAGAACCAGACTCAGATATGGCGGGGAGGTTGGAATTCTCAAAATGAATGGACGATGGGCATCACTGGAGGAGGAATGATAGGCACTGAAGGGAGATAGAGGCAACCGCCATAATTCTTCTCTTACAAAATCACAGTATCCATGCTACACTGTCCAAGTCTAAATGGACGCATTGTGGTCTTTGTCATTTTTATTTCTCTTCACCACCGACCCTCTCTGTCTTACGTCTTGGAATATGTTTTTGTTCTGAATATCATGCTTCTGTGCTCTGTTTTTTCCCCTCTAATTTTTAGTTATTCAGGGTTCTTTGCAAGGTCCTCTTCGATTAACTTATGGGGGTCAACTTATAGCTGTTGATGCATTTTAGAGCTTTTACATCACACATTATGTAGACTCCTGCAATATGCACATTTATTCTCATGGTGTCAATCCTCTAAACGCAGGGAATTCTCAAGTCTATAGCTAATGCCCAGTTCTTGGGTCTGAGATGCTGCCTGTACTTATGACTCTGCTCACTTGCCTCTAGCTGCCGATGGAATCACATCCCTGCCGTGCTCCAGATCTCTGTGAACTGTGGCACTGTCATCCCACTTTCCCAAGACAGAGACCACGGTGATATCCTGACTCTTCCTTCATCAGTCTTTCCTGGTAGTTCTTACCTAATCTTTTCTCTCTCTGAAGTATCTACAGACTGACAATAAAAGCAATAGGTTTGTGGACAGTTATTACTATTAAATAACCTTAAGCATACCCATTGTTGTAGAAATAATTTACTATATTATAATTGTTCCTGTGTCCCATTCACTCAAAAAAGTGTAAATTCTTTAATGGTAGGAAGCAAGTGACAGTCTCTTTTATATACCCATCTCCTCTTGCTATTAAATGTATAATTTGAAAAAAAAGTGTTGAAAGGGTGAGATATTCAAGATAAATTACAATTTTAAGTGATTTAATTATTTTAATATCTATGAGTTTAATAGTGCCGAGTACACAATGGTTGAAATTAAATTAGGGCAGTATTTTAAAGCTTTATTTTGATAAGTAATATAGACTAGATATTGTACATTTGCATCCAAAGTATATGATTGGAGTGCAATCTATTAATATAAGAAATGTATGTGATAAAATCTCTACATAGAATCCTCGAATAAATACCAATTCTATGTATAAATATAAAACTCTTTCTTGGTATGCACATATGCTTTACACATTAGCAGAGAAGGGATCTGACAGATAACCAGAAAAGTATGTTTGAAGGTAGGAAAGGTTCCCTAAGGAGATACTGGCCTTGCCAAGTAATGATATTGGCAGTGTGTCAGAAATGTAAGGAATCTGAGAAATTCAAACTACAGCTTGGCCAAATTAATCTTAGTATGTTGACTTTCAGAATTTTTTGATACTTTAATGGCAATTATAAAGTTTGAGAAAGAATTTAACATTGCTCAGTAACTTGAAACAAAATCATAGCTACTAAACACATTTTATTTTTCAACACACTTTTCTGAAGTTAATAAACTTTATTTTTTAGAGAAGTTTTAGTTTTACAGAAAAATTGATCAGAAGGTACAGATGATTCTTTTTAAAAATTTTTTATTTTAAAGATGTGGGGTATAATTCAAGGCTAGGTATACAAATGTTGATTATGTAGGTACCCTTGTTGATGAGGTGTGCCATCCTCTCCTTCCTCTGGAAGTTTCCTAAGACTGCCAATCCCTTTCTTATAGTATTATGATAAATTGTTCAAGGTCTGCTTATGAGTGAGAATATGTGGTACTCAGTTCTTTGTTTCTGTGATAGAGCACTCAGTATTATAGACTCTAAGCTCATCCAAGTTGCTACGAAGTTCATAATTTTGTCCTTCTTTATGACTGTGTAATATATTCCATCATGTATAAGTACCACATTTTTTTTTATCCAGTCCTCTTTCAATGGGTAGCATGGTTGGTTGCATGTTTTTGCTATTGTGAACAATGCTGCAGTAAACATGCATGGGCAGGTATCTTTTTCATAGAGTGATTTGAGTTCCTTGTGTATATTCCCAGTAGGAGGATTATGGGGTCGTATGGAAGGTCAATTTTTAGATCTTTTAGGAATCACCCACTGTTTTCCACAGAGGTTGTACTAGTTTTATGTTCCCCCCTTCTCTAGTCTACCCTCTTTCCTCCTGTCCTTATATTTAGTATCTTGCGCTAGTGTGGCATTTATTACAGTTGATGATTCAGTATTGATACATTATTATGAACTGAAGGCCATAGTTTACTCTAGAACTCAATCGTTGTGTTGTGCAATTCTAGGAGTTTTGACATGTGCATAATGTCATATATTGACCATACAAAATAGTCTCACTCCCCAAAAGTTCCCGGTGTTCCACCTATTTATTCCTCCCTCCCTTCCTTCATCCAAGCCCCTGACAATCATTGATTGATTGATTTTTAACTGTCTATATTTTTACCTTTTTTCAACTGTCATTGTGGAGGCCAAAGCAACTCCATCTTGGATGAGAATCCACCATGTTGTCTTCTGATGAACTTCAGTTCTGGGAAGGCCTCTAAGATTTCTCTTTTATCTACTGCTCCTTGTGTAAGAGCCTGTACTTACCATAAACCCCACCATTGGGTTAAAGCAACCTTGATATTATTGTATTTACCATAAATCTTGCCCTTAAGTAGTTGTCCTACACATCCTTTCTGAATCACCTTTTCCCTGTGGTATATGAGGCTGGGGTCTGGGTTAATGGTGTGTGGAAACACCATCTTGTCTCACGGCTACCCGAGACATGGCTTCTGTTCATAAGTTCCTATTAAATGAATCTCTATGGGAAACTAGGTTTATTAGCCTATTTCTTCAGTCTCTTAACTTCCTTGACATTCGGAAGTAGGTTTGCATAGCTCTCACTGTGGAACAGTCATACATGCTATATCTTTTACAGATTGACTTCTTTCACTTAGCAATATGTCTCAGTACTTTTTTTTTTTTTGACTTGGAGTCTCACTCTGTCACCCAGACTGGACTGCAGTGGCACGCTCCCGGCCACCGCAGCCTCGACCTGCCGGGCTCCAGCGATCCTTCCGCCTCAGCCTTCCAAGTAGCTGGAACTACAGGCATGTGCCACCACGCCTGGCTAATTTTTGATTTATTGTAGAGATGAGGTCTCGCCAAGTTGCCCAGGCAGGTCACGAACCCGTGGGCTCAGGCAATCCACTCATCTCGGCCTCCCAAAGTGCTGGGATTACAGGCTAAGCCACCGAGCCCGGCCTGTCTCAGCACTTTTAATGAATGCTTACAATGTAAAAAGCATTGAGTAGAAACCGGAGAAATAATTCCTCCTCTTAATGGGCTTGTGATCTAATAGGACTAGCAGATGTGTAAAGAAATAAATGATAATAGATGGAAGTAAGTAGAGAAGTCTTACAAAAAATATATACAGGTAGCACAATAGGAAAAAAAAAAAACTAGACGTATGGGGGTAAATGGAGGGTTGTTTGGATAAGCTTTCCAGAAAAACAAAAAATTATTTCTAAGCTGGGTTCTCTGAGAGATGGTTAAGGTTTTGCCAGAACTGCAGAGTCATCCATCGCTAGTTTCTATATTTTGACATTTCTAGGAGCCATTCACACTAAATATATTTCATATACATGGTCACTGGAAAACTACCTCCCTTTCATTTATTCTTGGTTTGGCCTAGTATTATATTGGCAGGATATCCTGAGCACATGACAAATAGAAATAAGGGAACACAGTTTATAAGACTTGCCCTGCATATGCAAATAATGATGTGATTGGTCTAATCTGCCTTGTACTTTGACTTGTTTTTCTGTCAGTGATGATCAATTTGTGACCAATGTGGCTGAAATTAATGATGCTGTCAGGGCCAACATAAGAAAGTCATCTGTCACACACTGGCACTAAAGATATGACCTCCAGTTCTATGTAAAAAAATGAACTGCTCAAATGATTTAAAGATTGTTTACTCAAACATAAATACGTGCACATATCTATACCATATATGTCAACAAATAATGTTTTAAATAAATTTTTACTCAGACAAAATTAATGCATTAAAATGATTATAGATAATTTGAAGGATTTTTGTTTTTATTTTTATATTTCTGTTCTCCTGAGTATATATTGGGCATCTGTAGTTATGAATGTTAGTTGTAAGAAACCATTTAATAAGTATCTTTTGGATAAATGTATAAGTACAAGACTTATACCCCAGAGAATGAAAGACAAAACTCAATACCACATTGAGATAAAAAAAAAAATTATTTTGATAATTCCTTATTTATGCCCTCTAGTTTAGACCAATAATATGGATCACAACAAATAACTTTGAAAACATGAGGGAGTATTATCATGAGCCTGTGACTTTAGGTAATTGAAGTAATAACTCTTTGGGTTATTGTTCATGATAATCTCACAGAGATATTTGCCATCATGGACACAGCTTTAATTGGCTATTTTCCTCAGATCTTCTGAAAGACTCAACCTTTAGTCATGCTTTAAATAAAAAAGAAAATACAGAGTGGCTCAAGTCATTTCCTGTACTTAAAACATTTGGCAAAAATGAGTTCCAGGGTTGTTAAAAGTGATGTGTTCAATTTTGGCAGCCTCTTTTATCCTCAGGGTACACTGTAACATCTGCTATTCCATAGTGTATATGCTAATCATGAGAAGGCTTTGTTTTTTAATCCTTAAGTATATATGAATAACAAAATTTATAACATCCTTTTAGAACGAATGCGATTGCAAAATGATACTGGCCTAGTTTGAGAAAAACACATGTTCTTCTCACTTATGTCCAAAACATGAAGTGAACACCTATAAAATAAAACTCTCTTTTTTTATGTGAAATATTTAATAACATAAAGAAAGAGACTTCCTAACTTGTATCATTAAAGAAGACATGTGATAACACCAAACTCCCATTGCCATGCCTATAACAGCACTCATTAAATTTCTTCCCAGACCCAGGGAAATTTTTGGTATCTCTGGGGAAAATTAGCTTCCTAGGGCACAGATAGACAACTGGCCTCAGGCAGTTGTTTCTATGATTACAAAACAAACGGCTATTATAATTACAATGAAATATGTGTTGAAGGGAAATAAAAAACCACTCACTTGCTAACTAAAAAGTGTTGGGGTTTAAAAGCAACTTATCTCATAATCTAGGAAACAAACAGATATTCTTTGACCCAAGCATCCCAGCAGCCCCCTGTGTGTGGGGTGAATGTGTGTTTGTGTATATGTGCCACATACATGATGGGAATTAAACTTCATATAAGATTTCTGATATTCAGTTTGCTAAGTATTATAGATACACACACACACACACACACACACAAACATATAACAGCTGAACATATTTTATTCTGATTGATTTGTTTATTTTTAGTCAGGGTCTCACTTTGTCGCCCAGGCAGGAGTGCAGTGGCATGATCACAGCTCACCACAGCCTCAACCTCCTGGCCTCAGGAGATCCTTCCTCCTTAGTCTCCCAAGTAAGCTGGGACGGATTTTTTGATTTTTTGTAGAGACAAGGTTTTGCTCTGTTGCTCAGGTTGGTCTCAAACTCCTGGGCTCAAGCAATCCTCTTGTCTTGTCCTCCCACAGGACTGGAATTACAGGCATGGGTCACTGCACCCGGCTTTGAACAAATTTTATAATTTTAAAATAAATTTTATTTAAAAAATAGTTTTATACTTACAGAAGGATTATGAATGCACGGAAAGTTTCTACATACCTGTACCCATTATCAACATCTTATATTAATACATTTGTTATAATAATTGTACTGATTCATTGTTATCAAGAAAGTTCACTTTATTCTGATTTCCGTAGATTTTCCCTAATGTCTTTTCTCTGTTCCAGGATCCCATCCAAGATACTATATTACATTTAGTTGTTATGTATCTTTGGGCTTCTAGTAGTGGTGACTATATATGTCAGGGTTTTTTTGTGGCCATGATGGTTTTGAGGTGTATTGGTTAGGTGTTTTGCATTTTCTTCACTAATTACTGTCTTAAAAAATTACTTAGATCATAGCCAGTGAATACATTCTCCTTTGTCTAAGTTTTAGGGATGTAAAAGTGCGGCACTAATTACCTTGATGTAAAGTCAATGTCTCCACTACTAGATCTCATCAGCAAGAAGCTTCCCAGCAAAAAGTACAGAAGACTGGATAGTTAGCAGGATTCTTTCTGTAAGAAATAATATCCTAGGAGTTGTGGTGACCCTTTTTATTAATTTTTATTTTTTACTTTTTAAAATTTATTTTATTTGGAAGATGTGGGGTACAATTTAGGATTAGATATAGAAGTGGTCATCATACAGGTAAAGTTTGGGCTTCCCTTTGATCTCCACTTCACCTGGTTTGAAATCAGGCACTCTTATTGGTATTATGTGCCCCCCTCTCCCCGGGAAGTGTCCCACTACTGCCAATCCCTTTCTTATTGTATTATGATAAATGTTCAGGGTTCACTTATGAGTGGGAACATGTGGTACTCAGTTCTTTGTTTCTGTGATAGATCACTGAGTATGATAAACTCTAAATCCATCCAAGTTACTGCGAAGTCCAATAATTTAGTTCTTCTTTATGACTGCATAATATTTCATTGTGTATATGTACCACATTTTTTTTATTCAGTCCAGTTTCAGTGGGTAGCACAGATGGCTCCATGTTTTTGCTATTGTGAATAGTGCTGCAATAAACATGCGTGTTCAGGTGTCTTTTTTGTAGAGTGATTTAAGTTCCTCTGGGTATATTCCCAGAAATGGGATTACTAGGTCATATGGAAGATCAATTAAAATACATTTTCATGCAAATGTCCTCTCAAACTGTGGAGATCTTGAGATAATCTTGGTGCCTGTTGAGACAACTCTGGGTTTTTTAGTTGGTAACATTCAGATGGGACTAGGTGCTATTCTGAATCAAAAGCATCTGTGTGTGTGTGTATGTGTGTGTTTTCCAGCAGAATATTTTTGTATGTGTTTTAAAATATTCATTGAGCCTCAGTTCTACATCAGACACTTGTCTAGTTGCACTGACAACTTGGTTTACGTCTAATTTTCAAGTCTCTGTTCTGGAGATTCCTCAGCTTCCCTCTTTTCTGTTCCCTGACTGAGTATTCTGGTAAACCCTTGAAGATCATGTTTGAGGAACTCAGATTCAATTGACCTTAAATTATAAGCAAGTGAGATTGAAAGTAAATATTTTAAAACTGTAAATGAAGGGCAGAAATTACTATACAAAGCTACCTTTGTACCGAATTATGGCCTGAAATATAAGATGCAGTGCCTTGTGATTACAAATGTAAATCATTAAATTGGGAACAAAGGTTACACATTATGTGAGATAACATTGTTTTGTTTTGCTTTTACTTCCAAATCATTTATTTTTCAGATAAGGATTTCCTTATTTTGTAAGTCAGATGGTATTTTTAGTTCCATAGTTTTGACAGGTAGATTGCACCCATATTGACAGCCTATGCAATCAGTAAACATCCTCCATGACTACAAAGGAAAACGGTAAAGGTCTCTGTCTATGCATGAAAACTAAAAAAAAAAAAAAAATCTTGCCATGACATTTAGTTTTACTTTGTGAATTCTAAAAATTAACTTATGCACTCCTTTTTTTTATTTTTTTGTCTGAGTTGGAGTCTCACTCTGTCACCCAGGCTGGAGTAAAGTAGCACACTCATGGCACAGCAGTGTTGGCCAGCTGGGCTCCAGTGGTGTTTCCACCTCAGCCTTCCAAGTAGCCGAAACTACAGGCACATGCTACTACACCAGGCTAATTTTTGATTTATTGTAGAGACAAGGTCTCGCCAAGTTGCCTGAACTGGTCTCGAACCTTCTGGCTCCCAAAGTTACAGGCTGAACCATCGAGCCCAGCCATGCACTTTTTATTTTGTTTTTTTTGATGGGTATAAAAATCAGTCTAGCATTAGCAATAGGTTTTGCAAAATACCAAGTGCCTGCCAAGCACTTTATATCTTGAGTGCATGGAAATCAAAGGGAAAAATTTGCTATTACCTTATGTTTCTGTGTACTTTTGAAAGATATCTTGTACTCCAAGGCTAATTAATTGCAGTACCTTGGAAATAATATCACTTTAGTATAGAGTATCAACAAAATAAAAAAATTAGCTCTTAATTTTTAAAATAAAAAATTAAAAACAATTTCTGCAAAAGTCCAACAGTTTTTTTGTTGTGTTTTATTTATTTATTTATTGGAAGTGTTGTGGTATCCTGTGCATGGATCTTAAATTCTGCTGCATTTGGAGTATGTAACGTTACAGAATCATCATTAGTAGGTCAGAAACTTAAATAGAAGGTCACAATTAAGTGCTTTGTGGAATTAGGTGTCTGGAAGCGGAGAGCTCAAGTCCTCTACTTACCAGCCATGTGCTATTTTGCCTACTTATGGAAAAAGGGCACACTGATACATTTACATGCTCAGCTCTTAAGTACGTTATGCCAAAGATCATCAATATTGTAAGAGATCTGTGTATAGTCATTAAGGAAGGATACAATATTTGTAGATTCTCTTGATTAAAGTTCTTTTGCTCAGGGGCATGCTAGCTCACTCTAACTCTTCCTGGGGTATTTAGGGAGAGAATTGTCCCTCTTCATGATTTACTTAGGACTTTACCTCATACAAGAGCTAATTGGCTTAAGCCCTAAGAAGGCTGTGAATACCCTTCTTCTTATCAATTATACATTTGCCCCTTTTCTCCTAAGAAAGTAAGTAGTAAAAGTTCAGAATATCCATTTTTCTGGAGTGAAGTGACGGAAATTCTGCAAATTGGTTTCATTGTAGGCTATCTGACAAAAGCCTTCTGAATCATTCTGTCTCCAACTTGAGCAAGAAATGCCAGTTTAGGGTGTAAGACTCTTCACTTAATTTTTCTACCTTCAAGCAGAAGGTTGGGAGTAATGTGGATAAAATACAGACCTTTGTAGAGCAGATCTTTATACATATGCACTAGGAAATGAATGAGCACGTAAAACACATTGACCAATTGCTTTCTCAGTCTCATGAAGGTATCGTCTTATTGAGATTAAAATAAAATATTTTCTAACTCAGAGATAGAAGCCTCCCCCGATGCTTTGTGCACTCCCTAATTAGTAATACCTGTGTTTCTAGAGCTCTATCAACCACAGAAAGAAGGAAGAAAAAAAATCTGATTGACTTTTCCCCTATTCTGGTGCTTGTAAGCTGATAAATTGAGGGAAACCTTCACCTTGGCCCTAAGCTTTAAGAAAGAGTACTTGATGATAATAGCTTACTGTGTTAGTTTGCTAGGGCCGTGCTGGCAAAGCACTATAAACTGGGATGCTTCCAACAACTGAAATGTATTGTCTCACAGTTCTGTGGTTAGAAGTATGAAATCAAGTCAGCAGGGCAATGCTGCCTCTGAAACCTATAGTATCATCCTTCCGTGCCTTTTCCTAACTTCTAGTGGTTGGCTGTTGATCGTTGGTGGCCCATGTCTTACAACTGCATATCTCTAGTCTCTGTCTTTGTGGCCACATGACATTTTCCCTGTGATATCTTTACATGGGCCTCTTCTTATAAGGACAGCAGTCACATTGGGTTAGTTGTCTACCCTAAACTCATCTAAGCTTAACTAATTATACTTGCAATGACCCTAATTCTAAATAAGATCACCTTCTAAGAACTGTGAGTTAGAAGCTCAACATATTTTTAGGTTGAGGGAACACAGGTCAACCGAAAACACTTAACCTTTTTGTATGTGTATCAGTTGTTGTACATTACACAGCTATTACTTATTCTGAAAAGTGGGGTTATATTTACTTTGGTGATATTAACTCAACAAATATGAGCAGAAAACATCTGGAGATACAGAGAAGCTTCTTGTCTCTAAGAAATTTAGAGTCTAGTTATGGAAACAGAACATTTAAAATTGTTGTATACAGAGACTGAGCACAGTGACTCATGCCTGTCATTCTAGCACTTTGGGAAGCCGAGTGGGGAGGATTGCTTGAGTCCAGGAATTTGAGACCAGCCTGGGCAATATAGCGAGACTTCATCTCTACCACCAAAAAAAAAAAAAAAAAAAAAATTAACCAGGTGTGGTGGCACGTGCCTGTGATCCCAGCTCCTTAGGAGACTGAGGTTGGAGGACCACTTGAGCCCAGGAGTTTGAGGCTTTGGTGAGCCATGATGATGTCACTGCACTCCAGCCTAAGCAACAGAAGGAGACACCGGCTCAAAAAGAAAGAAAAAAAAAAGTTGTTTTACGTCAAGTGAAAATTCCTATAATAGCAATGGGGACAAAGTCCTGTGAGAAAGCAGTTGATGGAGTGACACATTTTTCTCATCTTGAAGTGATTTTTAATTTTCTTTATGCTTTAATGTTTTCCGAGTTTTTTACAATGAGAATTTATTAGTTCAAGGAGTCATTCTTGAAAAGGGAATAGACAAAATAATGTGATTTGAGGCATTTAAGGCATATGCCAGAAGTCAGCTATCTACTACTGCGGAGGAAGAGTTGTATAGAGATTGCTTTCTGCACAAGAACCCTCATTTATTCATCTGTCATTCATTTATTTAACAAATACCTAGTCAGTGCCAGTCAGGTACCATTCCAGGTGCTGAGTTTACAGTGTTGAACAAGACAGACTATGTCTTTGCTTTCAAAAGAACTTTGTAATCTGGTGGAGAAGGAGATAAAAATAGTGAAAATACAAATAAATCATTACGATGTATAATAAAGGAAGTCTATTGATGGTAGAAACATAGGAAGTTTCTGTGTGTATCCATTTTTACAGGGCAGTCACAAATTAGGAGGGAATTTTTAAACTCGTACTTGTAAAAGATGAGAAAGGGTTGCAAACAAGCAGAATTTTGAATCAGACATTTGTTGGAGAGGTTGAGTAGAAAGTCGAAGAGGAAGGTTTGGTTTTGACCTTTATACAAGAGATTTACATTGATAAGTTATCTACATGAAAGTACTATGGAGTGGATCAGGACAATAGTGAAGGTCAAATACACCAACTTCCAAAAGTTCTTTACTTAAATATCGGGCATAGGCTGAACAGATGAAAAGGGAACATTGGAGGAGCACAGAGATGAAGGAAATTGAGGAAGCGTGAAGAGACGAAGACAGTGAGTTGTCAATAGTGTTAAATTATAGGTCTTCCAAAAGAGTTTTGACAGAGGTGCTAAGAAAGTACTGACTAATGTGTCTATACTTACATATCAATAGGTATGAACTTATAAATGTACATACCTTTGGCTTCTGCGATTCTACTTCTGCACATTTATCTTAAGAAATTATGAGAAGTTTGTGTTCAAGTGTCTGCACCAAGAAATAATTTTCAATGTGGTTTATAATTAAAAAAAATAGAAGCAACCCAAATGTCCAATTATAGAATATTGGTTTAATACAATGCCATGTATTCATACAATGAGATAATATGCATCTATCTTTTAAAAAGTGTACACGTTCTGGATTCAAGACTTTTCTTCTCTTAAAACTATGGAGTGCTCCAAAGAACTTTTGCCATTGTGGGTTAGATCTAAGTTATTTACCTCAGCTCTGAGTTTCCTATTTTAATGGTATATAGTTCAACTCAGGTTCGTCTTTGCTATACATTTGGGACCAAGGTAACCAGGCACAGAATAACAGCTCCTGAGACATATAGACATGCATAGACACACGCCGATACACACTTTCTATAATAAAAGATAAAACAAATGGTTTACAACTTTTCTAATATACCTCCAAACGTTGCCTCTCGAGATATCCGAGCAGACTCTATGAGTTGCCTCAATACCTCAAAATCAAAATCAAAGATAGTATTGTTTTCTTCTGGAATCTATTAAGGTGATTCTGAGGAATTTACAAGTGTCTGTATAAGAATCTATTTCTGAGTGAGGAAGAACGACAATGAACCTCCTGTGTTTCTTACTTCATTGTGAGATCCCTGTTTCTTGTTTAGCACTAGGCTAAACAGGCTCTGCAAGATACTCAGAAGATGGTTTCATGGGTGTAGCGACAGGCTAAACAGGAATGCAGAGAAAAGAACTAACAGGCCCTGCTGGTTTCTCAGAAGCTGCCTGGATGTTGTGAGAGGCCTTCATTGGCCTTCAGTGTCAAACTTGCTTTTCTCTTACTCCTCTGTTTGATTAAGTTGAGCAAAAGTTAGCTACAGCAAAGCTGCTCCTCTATTTAATCAAATAGTCTTAGTGCCATAAGACTCTGTGCAATAATCTGTCGTCATCCTAATGCAATCATCTTGTGAGGGTTAGTGTTTCAATCTGTGGGCTGTGTCCCCTATTGTTGTTGACCAGGCTTCCTCAAATACCTTCAGTAATTTAAATTTTACTTCTTACACCAGGAGCCTGTTTTTTTAATTGAATAGCTGAACTATTGTGAAGTGGTTATGTTGAACAAGAAAGTATTTTCTAAATAGAAGACCTATTATTCTAATTCTATCCCTTGGGAATGACATATTAAAAACTCCAGTCCTTCTTTCTCATGTTATTCCTTCAAATGTTTGGAAGCAACCTTGCTATTTTGCCCAAATATTCTCGTTTTCAATGCAGATATTTATAATTTGCTAATCACATGCTTTCATATCTCTTTACAATCCTCATCTTTTTTCTCTGGACATATTTTGAATGAAACAATATCCCAGATTTGAAAACAACATTTTGTGTCTGTATAGAGTAACGGGTAGCCCCACCAAATTGTACATTCCTCTGGCATTTACAGTTAAATGAAAGTTGTAGGCATTTTTCAGGCACTTTGTTGTTTCATCTCTTTATATGTATTGTACTTTTTGGAAATTTGTTTTTACTCAGATTTTGAATTTTATTTTTAATCCAGTGAAATCTAACAGTTGATACAACATAACAGCCCAAGGGTAACTCTAGATCCCAAATTTGTCATTCAAAAGTGTATCTGGGCAGTGCTCGGTGGCTCAGCCTGTAATCCCAGCATTTTGGGAGGCCGAGGTGAGTGGATTGCCTGAGCCTGAGGGTTCAAGATCAGCCCGGGAAACTTGGCAAAATCTTGTCTCTACAGTAAATTAAAAAATTAGCCAGGTGTGGTAGTGCGTGTCTGTAGTTCTGGCTACTCGGAAGGCTGAGGTGAAAGGATCGCTGGAGCCCAGAAGGTTGACACTGGAGTGGCTGTGAGTGTGCGTGCCACTGCACTCCAGCCTGGGTGAAGGAGTGAGACTCCAACTCAAAAAAAAAAAAAAAAGAAAAGGATTCATTTTGCACAAGTAGGTTTGTGTAGGTTTATGGCTGATGTCTGTCCTGACTTCCTGATGCCCATGTGATCCCAGTGGTTACATATTTTGAATGTCATCCACTCCTGATCTTAAATATGTGCCAAAGGAATTGAACATAGATTGAAGGATAGATTTAATGTAAAAACAACGGAATGACATTATGTGTGCCCTCCTCTAAAATGATATAGAAAATAAACTTATAAATGTTATATTATCTATAATATGTACATTAAGGAAAAACTTAGAAAAATTCTTTTATTAGTGACTGTATCTATTTTTGATATGAGGGCAGTTGCAAAAATAAAATGCTATTCACCCTTCAAGAGTACGTATTTTTGATGGTGTTAAAAAGTGTTAATCTCCTTTAAGCAAAATGTGTTTATTATTTGGAACATTGAATCTTTCTGTGCAGGTTGCTCAA
This sequence comes from Tarsius wallacei, assembly GCA_963574415.1. Classification (NCBI taxonomy): domain Eukaryota; kingdom Metazoa; phylum Chordata; class Mammalia; order Primates; family Tarsiidae; genus Tarsius; species Tarsius wallacei. The sequence continues at coordinate 18,305 of CAUYQG010092579.1, forward strand.
AATGTAAAATAATCCTTTGTTCTTTGCTGAAATGGCTCTCTGTTAGGATCTTCTTTCGATCTTTGCCCATCTTGCATTTTAAAATCCGGATGCATAATTTCCCTGCCAGAAGTTATTGCTTACTTCTCTTTTGTTGTCATTTCCTGTTGCCTTCAGTGCACCACAGAGAGATGATGCTATTTCTGCAGTCTCTAAAACATGTGGCTTTCCTAAGCAGATTATTTATTTAATGAAAAAGAAGAGAGATCCTCTGTATCTGTTTGGAGTTACATAAATATTCTTAAAAAGGAGGATTTCCTCATTTATTCCACTTTAGCCTTCCTGTTCAGGGTGAGCTTTAATGCATCTTTAATCACCGTCTGATGACAGCTCAAGTTACAATTTTATAACAGTACCACATGTATAAAAAGCATTAGAAATAAGGAAAGAAAAATGCAATAATAACTTTTCACTTCCTTCCATATATATTAATAATGTATGAGTATCACATATCTTCATATTCAAAACTAGCTTATCATTAGAAATACAATACTAGAAATAGCACGTAGTGCTATGATAATAGCTAAGTTTGGATAGAATTTATCAAAAGAAACTGTGAAGGTATTATTCTGTATGTTCACTTTTAGACTTAGTTTTGTTATCTTTTAAAATCTCACAGTCTTTCTCATATAGAGTTTTCTTACCACATTGTAGTTGAAGTTGGAAAATTCTTTAAAAGCTACTATAACAGAAGAATAATTTGATCCTATATCTTTTATATTCCCCCTGATACGACCTTTTGATTTGAGTTTTGAAATAAACATAGAATTCAGATGACATTATGAATAAAACCTAAAACCTTTTACATTCTTGCAAATATAATATTTTTAAAATATGTAAACAGAAAGGACATACAGTACCACAGAGAGAAAAGAACAGTAATGATTAAAATATATATTAAAAATAATATTTTCTAATGTTAATCTTCAATATAACAAATATTTACATATAATATACATATGTGTATTAAATATAGCACATTACAGACAATATATATTGTAGTATGTAATATATGCATTTTAAATATATTTATATGTTCATATTTACAAATATGCTGGGAGTGCCAAAAATGTATACACATTTTTAGAGATGTTATCTATGTATTACTTTTAGTTCGCTATCATCAGAAGTGTCTGGATGCTAATGGCAACCACTTTGAGCACTTCTTGTAATTGCAGAAGTCAAATGTGACTTGCATTCATCTTTTGTTATCAGTATATATTATTACAATTTTAATACAGTTTTTTCCTTTCTTAAAATGTGTATACATTTTTTGGCACCCTCCGTATTAGAAATGGAATATTCATTTATAAATATAAATATACTGTTTTGGTAGAAATTGCATTAGGGCTTTTTCATTTTATGGAGTGAATACTTACAGATCAGTCACAGATACTTTTTCTAAGAACATTTTTATACTACATTAAACATTATAATATCAAGATAGTGAAGTAAAGTCATCAAATGACTATACTGGCCCAACATAATTACCTAAAAAGGAAGGCAAATATTACTATATACATTTTAGCTAAAGCATGATATCTATAAATATAGATGACCTATTTAAGGAGAAAAGGAACTTGTTCAAATTACATTGAAACAGCAGAAAGAGAAATTTCATGGATTCACTGATATGTGAGAGAAAGCATGTTTCCTCCAAATAATAAGTTGTCAAGTATTTCATTACAGCTTCTTGAAGCTGACAAATGACCTTTAGATTTGTCATGCATGGTACATGATTTTCTTGTTTAAAGTTGCACTGGTTTTAAGTTGCATTGATCTTGTCCTGCAATGAAGTGCATTAGTTAGTCTGTTATTCTTTTTATTTAGAATTTTGAAAATTATTTCCAGAAGAGTCAGAGTTAGAAGTGCCTCAAAATCCTTGAACTCAGAAAAGTAAAGGAAGTTGCTTCAATGTTAGAAATTATGACAAAAGCAAACAAACATTGAATAAATGTTGGATAAACTTAGAGTTTTCTTTTTGTTCATCTCAAACATACATTGAAAACGTATTAAACTGTTTTAACCTGTGTAGTAAACATCATCATAGGATCAGAGCTCTGGAAGCTTTTTCTTGGTTCCTTTAGGCAGAACCACATCGGAAACAAGCTGACGTGAGAGAAAGTATGATTGGAGAACAGGATTTTATACACTCCCTCAACAAGTGTTCTATTTTGCCCACCTGTATTGCCAGGTGATTTGTCCCTTCTTTTCTACGTTTTTCTTTGTTATTATAAGTTAAGACTAGTAATTGCTTCCACTACTGTCCCCACGTTTGGATGGTTACATTAGCCTACCATTATGTGTGCCACGATGGTTAGTTCTTCTCTGTCTTTCTCTAGATGAAGAATTGTAATTGTTTGAGGCTGTCACCATCGTTCTTTATTTATCAAAACTTTCATCAACATGAAGTTTTCCTTCTGTTTCTTTCAGAGTCCTCCACAGCTTTCATAAATGAGGGCTAATTATCACTGATGTGATTGACCTTCTTTATTTCCTAGTAATGATATTCCTTTTTTTTGCTCAGCAATCTTTATTCAATTCTCTTGAAAAATATGGGACACTTCATGAATCTACATGTCATCCTTGCGCAGGAGTCATGCTAATTTCTCCTTATCATTCCAATTTTAGTATATGTGTTGCCGAAGAGAGCACATGATTTTCTTAATACAGTCTCTTGACAACTCTTCTTATGATACCTTTGAGCTATTTCTACCTATTAGTTTAATAATTTTATAGCTTCTATTTTTGTGTGTTTTCTGAATTATTATGACAGAAAAGGAAATGTGGGTGGAATAAAGCTAAGAGTGCTTTTAAAGAGAAGGCTCAGCCGGGCTCGGTGGCTCAGCCTGTAATCCCACGCTTTGGGAGGCTGAGGTGAGTGGATTGCCTGAGTCCGCAGGTTCGAGACCCGCCTGGGCAACTTGGCGAGACCTCATTTCTACAATAAATCAAAAAATCAGCCGGGCGTGGTAGCGCGGGCCTGTAGTTCCAGCTACTTTGAAGGCTGAGGCGGAAGGATCGCCAGAGCCCAGCAGGTCGAGGCTGCGGTGGCCGGGAGCGGCCACTGCACTCTGGTCTGAGCGAGGGAGTGAGACTCCAACTAAAAAAAAAAAAAAAAAATCATCTTAGCTGGCTGGGCTCGGTAACTCAGCCTGTAATCCTAGCACTTTGAGAGGCCGAGGTGAGTGGATTGCCTGAGCCTGCAGACTCGAGATCAGCCCAGGCAACTTGGTGAGACCTTGTCTCTACAATAAATCAAAAAATCAGCCGGGCACGGTAGCGCGTGCCTGTAATTCCGGCTACTTGGAAGGCTGAGGTGGAAGGATCACCGGAGCCCAGTGGGTCGAGGCTGCAGTGGCCAGGAGCGGCCACTGCACTCCAGTTTGGGTGACAGAGTGAGACTCCAACTCAAAAAAAAAAAAAAAGAGAAGGCTTACATATACATATACATATACATATACAGCTGAGTTTCTCTACTTTCAGAAGAAAAGTCTATTCTTTATTCTGCAAATCTGACCTGAATCACAGTACATTCGTTACTTTAGTAAACCTCCCCTTAGCAAAATGTTTACAACGCACTGCCATTAACAATTAGAATATAAGTAATACTGAGTGATGTAATTATTACTATATAGGTCAGAACAGAGCCTGCGTAACATAAAAATCTGAATCTTAGATCTAACCTATTTTTTTCCCCAAGGTTGGTGTGTGAATCTTGGTTAGAGTTCCTGTTCTCAATGGATCTTGAGTGATGGCTAATAGTTCGACAGTCACTGTGGTACAGTGAGAATTCCTCATTGATTAGTTCTATTCAATCGGTAAATATAGTGAATCACATCTCATGTAAGTGGTATGTTTTGCAGTTCTGTAAGGCAAAACTCTCCCTGTTGCAAATTACTGACAATATTTTACATAGTCCATGAACTATACTAAATGTGGTTCCATTTATGAAAATGTCAAATAGTAATACAGGTTGAGCATTCCTAAATTGAAAATCAAAAATCAATAATACTCCACAATCCAAAACTTTTTGAGTGACAACTTGACACCACAGGTTGTCCACACGGGTGGATCAGAGGGTGACACTTTTCTGATGGTTCAGTGTGCAAAAGCTTTGTTTCATGCTCAAAGTTATTTAAAATACTGTATAAAACTACCCTCAAGTCTATGTGCATAAAGTGCATATGAAGCACAAATACATTTCAGGTTTAGACTTGAGTCCCATTCCCAAGATATCTCATTATGTGTAAGCAATATTCAAAAACGTGAAAATATCCCAACTCCAAAACATTTCTAGTCTGAAACATTTCTGGTAAAGTGATACTGGCACAATTTTCCCATAGTACTAATGTTTATGGATATTTTTGAATATACATAAAAATTGGCTCTTTTAGTCTTAATAAAGAATACTCAACCTGCAGTATACATATATTAAAATATAGTAACTACTAAGCAGGACTAAGTGAGAAAACTCAAGGAAAATCTATAGTGTGTATGCTTGTACAAACCAATCTTCTTTAAAGATAGCATCCAATTCCTAGCAGTTAATTGGAGATAGATGGAAGATTCTAAAAGGATCCTGTTTCCTGGGGCATTTTACTCTATTCTCTTTTCACAGTAAGCCTTATCCATGCCAAAAGTGTTGTACAGATTATAAAAGATAGCGACATCACATTTGTGCATGGAGATGAGATGCTTGGCAGGTTCTAAAATCAGGGAATTGATTACCCGTGATTCTCCTTCTTCTTAACCAACGTATCTGTTTGTTTATAACCCCAATATGGATTACTACCTTTTTTTGGGGGGGGTATTAGTTTTTTTTTTTTGTATTTATATTGGCTCTCCTGCAGAGTCCAAGTCATATATATAAATATATATATTCATTAAAAAATGGGCACCAAATAAATTTTTGTTGAATCAGCTTCTGACCTTTAACATTCTAATTTACTCTATTATATTCCAGTCCATGTCCACTCATGTAGACTGGTGTTCTTTTTCTTCCTTTCATTATTTCCGTTTTCACTGTCATCTGACTGGCAACGTCCACATTTTCTCCCTCCCTCTTTCTTCTTCTCACATTCTTTCTTGTTTCTTTCCCTCCTCTATAACTTCCCTTCCAGCCAATCCCACTCCAACTCATTTGAGCACAGGTGTCATGCGTTTTTAAATAACAGTTAGTGTTTTCACAAGCATTTTACTATCTCATACAATTTTAGCAACACAGAAAAGCACAAACAAGAAAGCAGCAATAAACTTCCCACCCGTTGTTACCATCTTTGATATAACTCCAGATAGATAGTCGTAGTAGTCTATCTGCAGATAGATGACTAGATGGGCAGTGTTGCTAAAAGCCGTGGCAGCCAACACTTGCTGACCACAGTGAATAATGTTCTCAGTGTATGTATTGATTTAATCTTTCCTGTGAGGCCATAATTATTTTCATTTCCATTTTACAGGTAAGGAAATTGAGACTCCTGGAAGTTAAGCAACTTACCCAAGGTTACATAACCAATAAATGTCGTATGAGTAAGCAAGTGCCCTTAGAATAGGTGAGGAAAATTAGAGAGCACAGAATGACATTATTTTTATTTTTTAATTAACAGACTTAGTCATGTTTAGAGAAGAAGGTATAGGAGGTTCTCATGGGCCTCCCCCATACATCCCACAGAGTAGTACACTTGTTACAACTAATGAACCAACATTGACACTTTATTATCATCCAAACATTAGGGTTCACTCTGTTGTACATTCCATGGGTCTTGACACATATAAAATGACATGTGTCCACCATTATAGCAGCATACAGAGTGTTTTCGTTGCCCCCCAAATCCCTTTTCCTCCACCTGTTCCTCTCTGTCTTGCTTTCTCCTCAAACCGCAGCAACCATTGGGCCTTTTACTACCTCCAAAGTTTTGCTTTTTCCAGAATGTCAAATAGCTGGCATCGTACAGTAGGTGGCTTTTTCAAACTGGCTGTTTTCACTTAATAATATGCTTTTAGTGTTCTTCCATGTCTTTTCATGGTTTGATGAATGATTCAAAGGAGTCCTTAAAAGCAATATTTTTATTTCACTCCAGAAAGAGATGAACATTATTTAACTTTCACACTAAGTGATCTATCATAGTTTCCATATGCCCCTGACCACATTTTTATGGGAGAAGCTGGTGATATTCAAATAAATAAAATTTCTATTCAAAAGAGTACATTTTCACATTTCAGTGTGGTTTTAATTTGTATTTGTCTAATTATGATATTCAACACATTTTCATGTGCTTACTTGCCATTGAGGAGGATCAAAATTTGCTACTCAAAAGTGCCACTGTGGCATGTTTATTTTGAGCTGTAGGCAGTAGAGAAGGAGAAGAAGATTCAGGAAGGGCTTTCTGCCCTTCCACTTTCTGTCTTAAGGGAGGGAATGCATTTTCCTTACAAAGGTGATACCAATTTCCATTTGTGAAGGAAATTCTCTCTGCTGTACTATAGCAGGGGTGATTATGACTCTTATCAGCAAAAGAGATCTTACTACCATACATCGTCTAGTTACCTTCTCACAATTTACCACTCCAACTTGCTCCATCACTATTTTCCTTTGTCTATTCACTTCTCTACAATTTATCACCCTTTTAAAAATGGTATATTAGCCCCCAGATCTAATCATCTCTTTGAATTTTGATTTCTCTTTCTGTGAAACTCCCATGCACATAAAATTAAAATCATCCATAAAATATGTATGCCATTTTCTCCTGTTAATCTTCTATTGTCAGCTTAATTCACAGTTTCCAGTAGCATAAGAGCATGGAGGATAATATTTTTCCTTCCCACCATCCCTACCATCCATATATCTTTGGTGAAGTGTCTGTTCAAGTTTTTTTTGCCCAAATTTAATTTTAATTGTGTTTTTTACTTTCTTATGAATTATTTTTTTGTATGTGGTACATGATAAAGAGTGCAGTGTTCTGCTTGTTTTTTAATATGGCTACCCAATTATCCCAGCACCATTTTTTAAAAAGGCTAACCTTTTCCCATGGAAATGCCTTTGCATCTCTATGAAAGTTCAGTTGTTCATATACGTATAGGTTTACTTCTGCACTGTTTCACTGATATATTTATTCATTGATATATATATTATGCTTCATTGATATATATATATACATCTATATAAATATATCCATTATACAATGTTTTAGTTATTGTAAGGTTAGCATATCTTGAAATTCAGTAGTTTTTTATCCTCCTTTGCTTTGGCTGTTCTAAGTTCTTCACATTTCCATATGGGTTTCATTTATTTATGGATGGTTATTTATTATTATTTTAATTATAAAGATGTGGGGTACAATTCAGGGTTGGGTATACAAACATTGATTATGCAGGTACTCTTGTTGATGAGGTATGCCCCTCCCTCCCCTGGCAGTTTCCCTCAACTGCCAATTCCACCCCCCCTCCCCTGGCAGTTTCCCACTACTGCCAATTGCTTTCTTATAGTATTATAATTGTTCAAGGTCCGCTTATGAGTGAGAACATATGGTACTCTGTTCTCTATTTCTGTGATAGATCACTGAGTATGATCGACTCTAAATTCATCCAAGTTGCTGTGAAGTCCATATATTTGTCCTTCTTTATGGCTGCATAATATTCCGTTGTGTATATGTACCACATTTTCTTTATCCAGTCCAGCCTCAATGGGCAACATGGTTGGTTCCATGTTTTTGCTATTGTGAATAGAGCTGCAACAAACATATATGGGTTTTAGAAAACAGTTTGTTAATTTCTGCAACATGTTCTACCAGGGTATTTACTGGAATTCCCTTGAATCTATGCAAGAATATGGGGACAACTCACATCTTACATATTGAGTCTCCAATGCATGCATGAGTTATAGCTCTCATTTATTTAGTGATTCTTTAATGTATTTAATTTATATAAATATTCCAAACCTTTTACATTTTAACCTGTCAAAGAAACCTATTAATCAAATCATTAGTAAGGAAAGGCTACTAAGTTCTGCCTGCAGTGTCACAATTTTTTGGAGAGAATAGAGCCCTCTGACTCTTGTAGTAAATAGGTGATCATCAGGTGAAGTAGATTAGAGAAAAAAAGTACAAAAGCTCTAGAGTGTAGGTCAGGATGAAACATTTAAAGGTCTGGAAGGAGTTATGGTTTGCCATGCTTGAAATCATCAGTGCATGTGGGGATCTGAAAGGGAACATGTGGTTGGGACTTTCTTTTATGTGCTCCTTAAAGACCACTGATTTTATCCTTTGAGAAATAAGGCTACTGGAAGGTTTTAAGCAGAGGAGTAACATGCATGTTCTAAAAGACCATTCTGAAAATTGAATGGTTTTTTAAAAAACATTTTTAAGGCTATTTGAACTTTAAGCTTAATAAATTCCACATTTGTGAAGTATTATGTATATGGTGTAAATATTATGCTTTTGTTGGATTGAAATATATCTCTTTTTTAGCATTACAAAATATATCTTAGCTTTATTTACATTGAATTGTGGTGAGCGAGCTTAACCCTAACACTATATCTGATTCTAAATGTTATTTGTATTTTCTTTGGTTTCAGTTCTTTTTAGCATATTCTCTCTTATCTTTACTTAACCATGCAAAAAGTTCCATTGTTTTTCTTTTGTTTTTGTTATTAATTGTTGTTTTTATGATGCTCAGTCATAGACTCCCTTATACACTTAGTAACTTAAATTAATTACTGCCTTTATGTATCCTTTATCATGAATGCCCACCCTTACCCAACACTGCCACCCAGGTTGTTGACTAAACAAAATAATTTGTCAGAACAGAAAAAACCTTTCACCTTCAACGGTTACAAACAATGACGTTACAGTAGACACTAGGGTTGTTTTAAGGTCAGAGAGGAAACTGCTCAACTAAGAAAACCAGGTGTCTAGAATCAGAGAGGGAAAAATCACCCTCATATTCCCTAATTAAGCAGTTATGATGGTTTTCTGTTACATTATCTTTTGTAATTAACTCTTTTTATATAACTAATTCGGTTGCTTTTCCCTCTTAGGCTTTCCACTCTATGGGCAACATACACTCTGCTGTTAAACTTACTACCTTTACCACATCTGAAGTGAGTTTGGGAGGGTGGGTTCCTATGGTTTCTTGGCCTGCTGTGTACCTCTTTAAATATTGCTCTGTTGTGAACACACATTTTGTTAAATGCCTGTGATGCCTGTGGGTCTCTTTTACCCAAGACAAGATTGGATAGAGACTGCTGACAAGGTAGATGACAATTGAGTCAAGGTTTAGAGACAATAACATCTAGCCTTCTCAATTCCCAGTCATGTTTCTTTCTTTCTCTTTATGTTTCAAAGTTAATTTCTGCTGTCCCAAAGAAAACTGCTCTTTCTAATTAAAATGTATTTCCTAATAAACATCCCCTTCTTCTAAATCTCAGTTGTGGGCGATTTTTCCCTCTCTGATTCTGGACACCTGGTTTTCTTAGCTGAGCAGGTTCCTCTCTGACCTTTAAACAACCCTAGTGTCCACTGTAACATCATTGTTTGTAACCCTTGAAGGTGAAAGGTTTTTTCTGTTTCGACGAATTATTTTGTTTAGTCAGGTACTTTCAAATATAATGCTTTGAAAAGTCACTATGGGATCTTAGAACGTGTTCCAGGACTAAGCAGTGGGGGTAAATTTGCCAAATTCCATGTCTGTTTTGCAAACATCTTGCTTACTCTCCTTCACCTTTAAGCATTCTTGATTGCAGTCTTTACCCAGAATAGCATATGCCCTATTTCATTTAACCAAATATTTCCCTGTTCTTTTTTTCAAATGTAGATATTTGGACTGACTCACTGAACTTACTGAAGTATCACTGAAGCAAATCTTGATTATTGGAATGTTTTATTTCTTTCTTGTATAACTTTTATTACATTCTTATTACAAACTTGTATACCTATCTATATTTAAGATATAGTTTATAAAAGTCACTCTCTACTTGACAGAATTTCTGTTTTTGATACTAATTTTCTGATACGACTTACAGAAAACTGTGTGGATTCCAACAGCTGTTCTACTTGTATTATAAGCAGTTTTCATGAGATGAAGAAGTATGGAATATGTAACGAGTAGTTAGATTTTTTTCTTTTTCTCACAGCATTTTGGATAAAAGTCAAGCTAGTTTGCTTAATTTAGTATATGTGCATACTCAGAGCAATATGATACTTGTTGAAACTTTCAAGTAAGTGAGACAGGCTAAAATACAAAATCAAATATAGCCCTACCCGAGACAAATACAACCATTGTAATAAATTGTCCTTTTTCTCTTGATTACACATTTTTAAATATTACTTTAAACTTTTCCCCATTGTTTTTAAACAGATATATTATTGTTATGGAGACCCAGTCTAAACATAATAGTAATATTATGTTCCAGATTCCTTTCAAGTATGCAAAACATCTTGGAATCAATTTCTTAAAAAGTAAACAAATCATGACAATTTCCTACTATGAATTAAAAAGCCGTCTTAAATGAATTGGTATTTTATGAATCATAACAATATCTTCACATTCAATGTAGGAATATACATATGTAAGTATGTGGGAAACATATTTATTCATCTACAGACAATATTTGGAGCAAATATGGGTTCCCAAACACTTTGGATTGGAAACAACTGATGACTGTGTGGTGTGCACGTGAGACAACAGGGTATGGTCCGTGAGACGAAACGGGTGCTCACAACAAAAGATAGGTCAAAGTAAGTTAGAGATGGTCAAATGTCTCAGCAATAAGAGATGCCAGCTTTTGCTCAGAAATCCACATGCTCAGCGCTTCTAACACTAAGAATGGAACTGGCGTTTCAGGTCGCAGGGAGGTCAGGTCAAGTATTGAGATCCATCAGACAGAAAATGCTCTGGGTAGTTAATGTGTAGCAGTGTGATCTACTTCTATTTGCATTTGCAAGTTCCTTGTCACTGGATAGAACCAGAACCTTGCAGTATTTTTGGGAGATCTGTTAGAGATTATATCATAATGTTTTCTTGTCTGGTGTAGGTTATTACTAAACTTAGCCTCAGTGAATTTCAGCTGACTGAATTGACCACAGACAACATTTTGCTGCATAGAGTTCAAGGGTATATGCTTAATTAATGAAAAAAGATTTGTGTGCCTCCACATAAAATTTAAGGAATTCTAGAAATTAAGCCAAGTCAGCCAACATAAGTGTAAGCCAATGATCAGTGAAAACAATTTTTCAGGCCACTGGCTGCTAGTTGCCATTGAATAGCAATAACTTGATATCTATTGCCATTATATTTTACAAGTTCAAATTTGTTTTTCTTTAGAATTTTTTTCAAATATACTTTGAAGAACAATTTACAATCTTTTTAACGTAACCAGGGAAATGTTGGAGTAGGTATTGTGCCAAATTATTTAAGGCAAAGGCTATTAGCTTTTTTTCTGCCTTAGTTCATGCTTTGATCTCAATAAACCCTTTTTCTCTCATAGGCATTTAGATGAAAAAGATTTAACTAACTCAATAAACACTATCCCCATTTTCCTGAAATTTTCAGATAGTTTTACTTTTCAGTTTACTTCTCTTAAGAAATATGTATTAATTTTGATTTACACACGTAATTGTGCTTTTAAAACAAGACCATGAGAAATAGTTTAAAGCAACTGAGATTGTGATAAGCTTCACAAATTCTCTATCTTCCCTCCACCACTAGTTTATTCCAACATACCTTCTGAAGAACTATCAAGCGTTGAGTATGGATTTTCGTCAATAATATAAGAGCACAGGGAACACTCTCTCAATATATATTATTGAAAACATGAACAAAAAGGTTTTGTTTAACAAAGGTGAACAGGATGTAATGCTGTTTAGTAATCTTTAAGGAAAAGACAAGAGGTAATGTATTTAGTTTTGATTTTAAAAAAATAAATGTTAGCCGGGCTCAGTGGCTTGGCCTGTAATCCTGTGCCTTGGGAGGCTGAGGTGAGTGGATAGCCTGAGTCCCCTGGTTTGAGACCCGCCTGGGCAACTTGGCGAGACCTCATCTCTACAATTAATCAAAAAATTAGCCGGGCGTGGTAGCGCGCGCCTGTAGTTCCAGCTACTTGGAAGGCTGAGGCGGAAGGATCGCCGGAGCCCAGCAGGTCGAGGCTGCGGTGGCCGGGAGCGGCCACTGCACTCCAGGTGGGTGACAGAGTGAGACTCCAACTCCAAAAAAAAAAAAAATGTTGTCTTCTAGGACTAAAATAGTTTGAAGTTGTACGTTTAGGTCTTTGATCCATTTAGAGTTGATTTTCATATATGGTGATAGGTGGAGGTCCTGTTTCATTCTTATGTATGTGGTCAGCCAATTTTCCCAACACCATTTGCTAAATATGGCTTTCTTTCCCCAGTGGTTGTTATAGGTGGCTTTATTGAAGATGTGTTGGTTGAGATATTGAGTTTTTGCTTCCATAATCTCTGTCCTGTCCCATTGGTTTATGTGTCTATTCTTGTACCTGCACTCAGCTGTTTTGGTTACTGTAGCCTTGTAGTCAAGTTTAAAGTCTGGGAAAGTGATATCTCCCTCTTTGTTCCTTTTGCTGAGGATTGTTTTGACTATTCATGCTATTTTTTGTTTCCATATGAATTTCTGTATTGTCATTTCCTGGTCTGAGAAAAATGATGTTGGTAATTTGATGGGTATTGCTTTGAATCTGTAGATTGCCTTTGGTAGCATGAACATCTCAACAATGTTGATTCTTCCTATCCATGAGCAACAAATGTTTTTTCCATTTGTTTGTGTTATCCTTGATTTCTTTCAGCAGCGATTGGTAGTTCTCATTGTAAAGGTCTTTCACTTCTCTGGTTAGGTGGATCCAAGGCATTCCAATTTTTTTTGTGTGTGTGTGGCTGTTATGAGAGGATTTTGCTTTTTATTTGGAACTCTGTCTGCTTGTTGCTGGTATATAGAAATGCAACTGTCTTTTGTACACTGATTTTGTACCCCAAGACTTTACCAAAGTTGGTTATCATGTGAGGAGGCTTTTGACAGTTTCCTTAGGGTTTTCAAGACATAGGATCCTATTGTCCTCAAAGAAGGATAGCTTGACTTACTCTTTTCGTATATGGATGCCTCTAATTTCCTTCTCTTGCTTGATTGCTAAACATAGAAAACATTCTGTTGCATATTGGAGCAGGCAACCAATTCTTGATCAAATCCCCTAAAGCAAATGCCTAAAAGATAAGATAGATAAGTGGGATATCACCAAACTGAAAAGATTTTGCACAACAAAATAAACCATCAAGAGACTGGGGAGTAATCCCACAGAATGGAAAAAAAAAAATACTAATTATGTCTCTGACAAATGCCTAACATCCAGGATCCACAAGGAACTCAAATGAGCTGAAAGGGGAAAACAAACAAACAACAACAACAAAATCCTATTAAAAAGTGGACAAAGGACATGAATAAACCCTTTTCAAAAGAATGTATACAAGCAGCTAACAGATACATGAAAAAATGCTTAACCTTACTAATTATCAGATAAATGCAAATCAAAATCACAAGGAGATACTACCTAACTCCAGTAAGGATGGCCTTCATCAGTACATAAAAAAACAACAGATGCTTGTAAGGGTGTGGAGAAGAGGTAATGCTTCTACACTGTTGGTTGGGAGTGCAGGCTAGTTCAACCTCTATGGAAAACAGTGTAGAAATTCCTAAAAGAACTAAAAATTGACATTTCATATGATCCAGCAATACTTTTCCTGGGAATATACCCAGAGGAACATAAATTGTTCTACCAAAAAGACACCTGCACACGCATGTTTATAGCTGCACTATTCACAATAACAAAAACGTGGAACCAGCCCCACTACCCATCAAAAGTGGCCTGGATAAAGAAAATGTGGTATATATACACAATGGAGTATTATGCAGCCATAAAGAAGAACAAAATCATGGAATTCACAGCAAACTGGATGGAGTTGGAGACCATCTTGCTTAGTGATCTATCACAGAAACAAAGTACTGCATACTGAATGCTCTCACTCATAAGTGGCACCTGAACATTAATCACATTAACACAAGAGAGGGATTGGCAGTTAACGGACACTGCCAGAGGAGGGGGAGACATGTAGCGTCACAAAGGGTACCTATTCCTAAACCAGGGGAAGTGAGGGCAAGTAGGAGGTCCAAACTCCACTTGCATGTAGCCTGCTTGTGTAGATAATCCTGACTAGTTTCCCACATATCTATAATAAAATAAAATAAATTTTGTATAAACATTGATGATTACTAGGATTTTTTTAAAAAATTAACTCAATCTCATTTACTCCAAGTGACATGTATGCATAATGTAAAAATCAAGAAGTATTGAATGATAATAAACAATAGTCTCTTGCCTAGTACTCTTTGCATCCAAGTCTGTTTCTTAGAGGAACATATTGCCAAATTTTTTGGCCATTTTTAAAGCATTTCCTTTTGTGTTCATTATTATTATTATTATTACTTAATTATATATAATACACACATATAGAGAGAGAGATTTTTTCTTATGATATTAATGATCTAGACCTGTTATATATCACTTCATGTTAGTTTTACACACACACACAACATTTTGTATGCCCTGGACTAATGTCTCCATCACCTGATCCTTAGTTGTTAACATACCAGCATCTAATATTTCCCCAAATGTCCCACGGTATGTCAAACACATATCAATACATTTACCAAAGTTCAACCACATTAAATTATCTGTTAGCTATATTTGCCCCCTTGGATTTCCTCCTTCTGCAGTCATCCGGCTCCCAGTTCAAATCAGAACTGCTTGTTTCTAGGAGAGGAAAAGTTTTCTTAAACAGGGCAAAAATCACGTCTGTAAAGGAAAGCGTTAAATAATTGAGCCACGTGAAAACCCCAAACTTTGTTGATCAAAATATATCACTTTAGGATTGGACGGATAAAAGACAGAGTTGGAGGGGGAAGATTTGCAACTTCTTTAGCTGACAATGAATATAAATAGACAACAGACAACACTGAAAGTGAAACCCAGGGGTTGATTTGATCAAGTCTTCCTGCCCTGTTTGCTTTTTGTTGCCTACTTTTTGTTATTATTATTATTTTCATTTTTCCGGGATGCTGAAGGCTGTGCTGGTACACGCTGGAACTTAGCCCTCACTAGCTACTTTATAGTAGATAATATTCTAACATCACCATGGTAATGGTTGCTTCAGTGACTTTTCAGGAACTTGGGCCAGCTCCTGTCCAGTTCAAACTGATTGAGACCTCCTATTCTTCAACCGGGCCTGTGAAAGTGCCCCAGAGGTGACCTTTTAACATCAGAGGGCTAAAAACTCCATCCTCAGATTGCGCTAAGGCCACCATTTTATGCTTATATCTTCTATGAAACGCCATGAACCCCAGCTATGTTTGCACAGAATAAACTTGTTACTTAATTTTTTCCCCCACTGTTATTCATTTTCCCCCATGCCTTAGAACACACTGCTTTGCTAATCCATAAATACCCTAAGCCTTATCATCAGGGAGGTGTTCTTCTGTCTCCTTGCTCTGCTGCCTTGCAAATACATCTTTTCTCTCTTGCAAAACCTATGTCATAGTGATTGATTTGCTATATGGGCAGAACAGATCTGGAGCTGGCTGATAACAAAGAACTTCTAAAAATCTATATGCAAAAGCTAGACCCTTTAATAGAAAATTGAAGACAAGACTTGAACAGAAACATCACAAAAGTGGATATCTAAATGGCCAAAATACTTACGAAAAGATGTTCAATCTGTTAATCATCAGAGACATGTATACAAAATCCTCAAAGAGAGACTACCAAACATGGACCAGCATGGAGTTGCCAAGTTTAGCAGATAAAAATATAAGACTCTTACATACATTGGAGTTTCAGATAAACAAATAATTTTTTATTAGTATGTCCCACATATTTCAAGTGTAAGTGGATGTCCTGTATTTTATCTGGTAACACTAGCTGGAAAGGCTAACACCACCAAGCATTGGTGGCATTGTGAAACTTTTAAACATGCTGGGTGGAGTGGCAGTTGGTAGTATTTACTAAAGTTGGGAGTATTTACTAAAGTTAAACATAGTACGTCTCAGAACTCAGCAATTTCCCGCTAAAGAATATATCAAAAGCCATGTATAAGAATGGACACTGCAGCACACTTTATATTAAAACTGTTAAAAAAGTAAGTCCATAATAATGTGACGAATAAATAAACTGTGGCATAATCAAATGATAGAATATCAAACAGCAATAAGGAAGAGCAAATTATTGCCATACTCAACAGATTGATAACACTCTGAAGCATAACAATGAAAGAAAAAAGCCAGACACAAAATAGTACTTTTTTTTTTTTGAGTTGGAGTCTCACTCTGTTGCCCAGGCTGGAATGCAGTGGCACACTCATGGGCACCCCAGTGTCAACCTGCTGGGCTCCAGCAATCCTTCTGCCTCAGCCTTCCAAGTAGCCAGAACTACAGTCGTGTGCTTACCATGCCCAGCCAATTTTTGATTTATTTTAAAGTCGAGGCAATCCTTCTGCCTCAGCCTTCCAAATAGCTGGAACTACAGGCACGTGCCACCATGCCCGGATAATTTTTTGATTTATTGTCGAGATGAGGTATTGCCAAATTGCCCAGGGTGGTCTCAAATCCCTGGGCTCAGGCAATCCTCTCACCTCGGCCTCCCAAAGTGCTGAGATTACAGGTGTGAACCCCATGCCCAGTTGACAAAATAGTACATCTTATATGGTTCCACTTGTATACAGTTCAAAGACAAGCAGAAGCAGTCCACAGTGCTGGAAATCAAGGTGGTGGTTACCACGAGGAAAGCAGTCCCTGGAAGGAGACATGGTGGAAGTTTTGATTATGTGCCGTATCTTGACATAAGTGTTAGTTGCGTGTGTGCATTTTGGAGAATCATCACGCTGTGCAGCTTTTTGATTTGTGCACTTTTTGTGCCTGTTATACTTCAACCAAAAGTTTGTTTAAAAGTTCACAAACAGCAATTTGTCTTAGTGACAGAAAATGATTGGTGGCACATGTGACGACTGATTTTAACTGGTGAGTTGTGATGACATTTGAGGTGAACTGTACGTGGCATCTGCACCTGTTCTCAGGAGTAGTGGATTTTGGCATTCTTCCTATCACAGTTGGGGGAAGAAAAGCAAAAATAACTGTTCTGAGCAAGCTCTGTCGGGTGTGTGTGTCAGCTCTGTTGAGAATACTGTTCGACTGGGTCAGAGCCCCTTACTGAATGAAGTCTTTCTCTTTCATTCAGTTCTATCATTCTCTCTCTGGTAGGCTAACTCCAATTTGAGTCTTTTGCTCATCCTCCTAGCTGTTTGCTGGGATTTGGCTTTGCTTTAAAGAGTAAATTTTTTTTCTTCACATGCCATCAGATTCATGCTTCATGCCTGTAAACACTGCGGGTTTTCTGAACCAAGATCCATGCCCTGCCTGGATCCTGTGCCCTGGGATTCTGTTTTTTCTAGGTTGCAGATAAAACTAAAAGCACTATAGTATAGAGAAATGACATGGCTGTCTAGGGGGTATAACTGTGGGGTCCCTTTAACTCAGAACAGGAAAGCAAGAAATTACCATTGAATCTCAACTACATGTATCAGTATCACAAATACTACTACTATTACTAATAATAGTAATAGTAATAATTTAAGGTGTCATTGTTTCTGGTATGTGGGATGGCCTCTTGTTTGGTTGAAGACTAATTGCTGGTCCCCCTTTGGCTCTTCCTAAAATTTCTTAGATTTTGCTATTATTTTTAACTTAGCGATAGACCCTTAGCTTTACATCCCCTCCGTCACCTTTTCCCAGCCTTTTATAAACTTGAATATAATTCCTTTGGAACACATGGTCTTTCATGTCGTCAAAAGAATATTTTGGAGACAGGCTTGGCTTTTTACTCAGGTTCTTCCACTTACTAGCTGTGTGAGCTTAAGAAAGTTACTCTCTGAGCCCCATTTGTGCTGGGACGAAAGATAATATTGTTATCTACAGCACAGAGCTATGATTGGATGACGTGAAGTATAAAGCACTTATCACTTTGCTTAGAGTAAAACAGACTTGCAAAAAATACTATTTTTGCCCTTTACTCTTTCATTTCTATTCCCAGCATTACTCTCACAGTTTACCAGGTCATTTCCAAACTAGTAAATCAAGTGTCCCAAAGTGCATCCATGACATGATCAAAACAACACCATGTACATATCAGCTTGAACATTCATTTCCTAGAGGAATATCTTCCAATGATAATCTTTGAATATCTTCATTGAATTCTACGCATAAAACATAAACAAACAGCGTCTGAATACAATGATGGGAAATATTACAGAAAGATGGATCATGTGGCAGATAAAGACACACTGTGAGTGGTGGGAGGAGGAGAGGGCAAGTGAGAGCAAGCCCAGCCATGAGGAGGGCAGCGTCATAAATGTAAACCCATAGATTCCTTCCCAGTTCTTATGATTCTTCCTAACATAGTGTGGACCAAACATTCTTAACTGTAGTTTCATCTCCCTCCAATGCTCTCCTTTTGTTCCGTTTCTATGACAGAAACAGAGAAATTATAGATACATAATCAATTTGAGGTGTCGCATGAGTTAAATAAATGGCTTTAATCATGGTCAAAACAATGTATAAAGAGTATAAATTTTAGTACAAGAATGCACAGGCCCATATTCATGATCCACCACTTACTAGACTTGTGATGACGGAAATTTAATTCAGTTGTACTCCCTGAGGCTCAGTTTCCTATCTGTCAAGTAGAGAAAATATCCATCATATAGGACTATGGTGAGCAGTAAGCGTGTTTATAAAGTCTTTAGAACATTGCTTAATAATGATTAATAGTAGCATTTGCATCACCCTACTACCCTGTTATCATTAGTTATGAGGGAGGACCCCAAAAACCTGGAATTTATTTATAAAAAATTGTGTATTTATTCTTGAATGTTTAAACTTCAGTCAACTTCAAAGTACTCTCCGTTTGATGCAATACACCAATCAAGATGCTTTTTCTACTGCTCAAAACAGTTTTTGAACTCATCAATTGTGATGCTTTTTAGTGCTTCTGCCATTTTTTCTTTTACTTCTTCCACATTGGCAAAATGTTTCCTTTTGAGAACTTTTTTCATACAGGAAAACAAATCAAAACAAAAGTTGCTTGGGTATAATTTTTTTAACCAGTTCACTTTGATGGGCAGCAGGGTTGGTTCCGTGTTTTTGCCATTGTGAATAGTGCTGCAATAAACATGCATGTGCAAGTATCTTTTTTGTAGAGTTTCTCCAAGTATATTCACAGAACGGGGCATGCTGGGTCATATGGAAGGTTGATTTCTAG
>CAUYQG010092586.1:0-37023 GCA_963574415.1 Tarsius wallacei
GTAGCGCGTGCCTGTAGTTCCAGCTACATGGAAGGCTGAGGCGGAAGGATCGCCGGAGCCCAGCAGGTCGAGGCTGCGGTGGCCGGGAGCGGCCACTGCACTCCAGTCTGGGCGACAGAGTGAGACTCCAACTCAAAAAAATAAAAAAATTAAAAAAAAAAAAAAAAAAAAAAAAAAGAAAAGGCTCTGAAAGGCAAATGTGTTTTTGTAGATTGCAATGTATGTTCTGCCTCATTTAGGCTGCTAAAATTGTAAGAAAATTAGAAGTCCGAAATCAGGAAATTATTAAGCATACCATATTATATTCATGCAATTTAATATTCTTATTAAAATTCTATTCTGTTGGGTTACTGACCTAGAAATGTAATGTGTGCATAAGATAATTTATGGTATTATATTGTACCATGAATATAATTTAGTGAATATGAACAGGCCACATATGATATGTTAAACAATCTCAAGTATAAAAATAACTCCAAAATAATATTGGGAGAAAATTGCAGAAATGTTCATTGTGTCTAGTGAATAACAAACACTAGCTTGTTGCTTGAAACATATTTTCTTTTATTTCCAAATTTTCAACAATTTTGAAGCACAAATTTAAAATGAAATATAATATCAGAAAACATCTAATTATCTTTTTTATATTTTGCATTTTAGCAATATATTGACTTACTAAAATACAGTTTATTAATTTTCTTTTTTTTTTTAATTCAAAGATGTGGTATACAGTTCAGGATTAGTTATACAAGTGGTCATCATATGGGTAAAATTTAGGCCTCTCTTTGGTCCCCACATTGTCTGATTTGAGATGAGGTACCGTTATTGATGTTGTGTTCCCTCTTCAAACCCACCCTGGCAATATACCACTATTGCCAATCCCTTATAGTGTTATAGTACTTGTTCAGAGTCCACTTATGAATGAGAGCATGTGGTACTCTGTTCTTTGTTTCTGTGATAGATCACTCAATATGATAGATTCTAAATCCAACTAAGTTGCTGCAAAGTCCATTTGTTTGTCCTTTATGGCTGCATAATATTCCATTGTGTTTATGGACCACACTTTTTATTATCCAGTACAATATAATGGGCAGCAAAGTTGGTTGGTTGCATGCTTTTGCTATTGTGAATAGTGCTGCAATAAACATGCTTATGTAGGTATTCTTTTTGTGGAGTGATTTGAGTTCCTCTGGGTATATTCCCCGTAAGGGGATTACTGGGTCATATGGAAGGTCAATTTCTAGTTCTTTCAGAAATCACCACATTGTTTTCCAAAGAAGTTGCACTAGTTTGCATTCCCACCTACACTGAAGAAGCATTCCTTTTTCTCCACAACCTTGCTAGCATCTGTGTTTTGTTTTATTAATGATGGCCATTCTTACTGGGGTTAGGTGGTGTCTCAAGGTGGTTTTGATTTGCATTTCTCTGATGATTAAGGAAGCTGAGCACTTTTTCAAGTATCTGTTGGCTGCCTGTATTTCTTCTTTTGAAAGGTGTCTATTCAAATCTTTTGCCCACTTTTTAATGGGGCTGTTTGTTTTAATCCTTTTGGCACATTTGAGTTTCTTATAGATCCTAGATGTTAGACCTTTGTCAGAAATAAAGTTGGCAAGTATTTTTCCCATATGTGTGCTGTCTCCCCTCTCTCTTAATGGTTTCTTTTGCTTTGCAGAAGCTTTTCAGTTTTATGAGGTGTCACTTGTCTATCTTTTATGACTTGAGCTCTTGGGGTTTTGATCAGGAATTAGTTGCAGGTTTCAATTTCCATAAGGATTACCTCCTGCATTTTCTAAGGTTCTTATAGTTTGAGGTTTTATGATAATTCTTTGATCCACTAGGAGTCAATTTTTCTGCATGGTGATAGGTAGGGGTTCTGTTTCAATCTTCTGCATGTGATCAGCCAGTTTTCCCAGTGCCACTTACTAAATAGGTTCTCCCCTTCCCAATGGTTGTTGTTTGAGGCTCTGTCAGAGATGAGTTGGTTGAGAAATTGGAGTTTTGCTTCCAGAATCTCTGTTTTGTTCTATTGGTCCATATGACTGTTCTTCTTCCATACCAGGCTGTTTTGATTATTGTAGCCTTATAGTAATATTTGAAGTCTGCAAGAGTGATACCTCCTTCTTTATTTCTTTTGCTGAGGATTGTTTTGTCTATTCGTGGTCATTTATGCTTTTGTGTGAATATTTGTATTGTCATTTCCAGGTGTGAGAAGAATGATGTTGGTAATTTAATGGGTATTGCACGGAATCTGTAGATTGCCTTTGGTAAGATGGACATCTTTACAATGTTGATTCTTCCTATCCATGAGCATGGAGTATTTTTTCATTTGTTTGTTTTCTTGGAATTCTTTGAGCAACGTTTTGTAGTTTTCATTGTAAAGGGTTTTCACTCCTCTGGTTAGGAAGATGCTGAGGTATTTCTTTTTCTTTTTCTTTAATTGCTATTGTGAATGGGATTGTGCTTTTTATTTGATTCTCTGCCTGCTTGTTGTTGATATATAAAACTGAGACTGTCTTTTCCACATTAATTTTGTACCCCAAGACTTTGACAAAATCCTTTATCAATGAAAACAGGTTTATGACAGATTCTATTGTGTTTTCAAGGTATAGGATCATATTGTCAGCAAAGATGGATAACTTGACTTCCTCTTTTTCCTATTTGACAAACCCCTGACTTCCTTCTCTTGTCTAAATGCTAGCTAGGAGTTCCAACAAAATGTTGAGCAAAAGGGGTGAGAGGGGCAACCTTGTCTTGTTCTGGTATTTAGAGGAAATGTTTCCAGTTTCTGTCCATTTAGCAATACGCTGGCTGTGAGTTTATGAATTGCGCTTACTTTTGTGAGTTATGTTCCTTCTATATCTAGGTGTTTGGGGTTTTTATCAAGAAGGATGCTGGATTTTATCAAAAGTTTTTTCTGCATCTAATGATATAATTTTGTGGTTCTTGTTTTTGTATCTGTTGATGTATTTAATTACATGTATGGTCTTGCAAATGTTGAACCAGCCCTGCATCCTGTGGATGAAGCCTACTTGGTCATGGTGGATCTGATTTGCAAGAATCTTGTTGAGAATTTTTGCATCTATGTTCATCAGGGATATAGGCCTGTAGTTCTGTGTTTTTCTTGGATTTTTACCCAGTTTGGGTATTAGTGTGATGTTAGGTTTGTAAAATGATTTGGGGAGAATGCTATCTTTCTTAATTGCCTGAAATATCTTCAATAG
Organism: Tarsius wallacei; assembly: GCA_963574415.1. Lineage (NCBI taxonomy): Eukaryota > Metazoa > Chordata > Mammalia > Primates > Tarsiidae > Tarsius > Tarsius wallacei. The sequence continues at coordinate 3,222 of CAUYQG010092586.1, forward strand.
GATTGTTATCAGTTCCTCCTTGTAATTTTTGTAGAATTCTGCTGGAAAGCTGTTTGGCCCAGTGTTTTTTTTTTCTTTTTTCTTTTTTTTAATGTAGTTTTTTTTTTTTTTTTTTTTTTTTAACATCAGAGTCGGTTTCCTGGGTTGTTATTGGTCTATTTAGTGTCTCAATGTCATCTTGTTTCAACTGTTGGAGGTTGTATGATGTCAGAAAGTCCTCCATTTTATTTAGGTTATCAAGTTTGTTTCCATACAGTTGTGCATAGTAATCACTGATAATCTTTTGTATTTCTTTAGAGTCAGTTATGATTGGATCTTTTGCATTTCTGATTGTGTCTATATGGACTTTTTCTATTTTTTCTTGGTCAGTCTGTCTAGGGGGTCCATCAATCTTGTTTATTCATTGAATGAAACAAATTTTGGGTTTTTAAAATTTTTTTCTATTATATTTTTGTCTTCTATATCCTGTATTTGACCTTTTACTTTGGTGATCTGGATTATCTGCTAAAGTTAGGGTTTTGATGGTTTTTTCTTTCTAGCTCCCTTCGGTGATTTGCTAGGCTGTTGACTTGTGACTTTTCCATTTTCTTTCTTTTTTATATTACTGTATTTTATTTTATTTCATTATTATCATTATTATTTTATTATAAAGATGTGGGGTACAATTCAGGGTTAGGTATACAAACATTGATTATGCAGGTACCCTTGCTGATAAGGTATGCCCCTCCCTCCCTTAGCAGTTTCCCTCAACTGCCAATCCTACCTCCTCCCCTGACATTTCCCATTACTGCCAAATGATTTCTTATGGTATTATAACTGATGCGTGTTCATAGAGATATAAATTCCTCTCTTAGAGGAATTCATGATTTCCTGTCATCCCAGAAGTTTTTGTAAGTTGTTTCTTCATTTTCATTTGTTTCAAGGAATGTTTTAATTTCTGTTTTGATTTCTGTGTTGATCCAGGAGTCATTTAGCATCATGCCATTTAGTGTCCATGTCTTTATGGGTTTTGGGGTAATTATGTTGATGTTGACATTTATTTTCATTCCACTGTGGTCTGATAAGCTGCATACCAGTATTTTGACCTTATGAAATTTCTTTATGCTTAATTTATGGCCAAGGATGTGATTTACCTTGAAGTACATTCCACATAGTGTTGAGTAGAATCCTGTGATTGTTGGGTGGAATTTTCTGGAGGTATCCATTAAGTCCATTTGGCTGAGAGTCAAGTTGAGGTTCCAGATCTCTTAGTTGAATTTTTGCCTCAATTATCTATCTAGAGTTGTTAGTGGGGTATATAAGTCCCCAGCTATAATAGTGTTAGAATCAATATCTTTTTTTAGTTTCCTTAGTAGTTGCTTTATAAATGCTGATGCTCCTGTGCTGGGTGCATGTATATTTAGGATGGATATATCTTGCTGATGGATTAAAACTTTTATCATTATGTAGTGCCCTTTCATATCTTTTTAAATTTTTAATAGCTTCAGGTAGTTTTGTCTGATATTAATATCATGACTCCTGCCTTCTTTTGTGATCCATTTGCCTGGAAACCCATTTCCATCCTCTAATTTTGAGTCTTTGTGCCTCCCTTGTAGTGAGATGAGTTTTCTGGATGCAGCAAATAATTGGGTGATGGTTTTTTATTCAGCTTGCCATTCTGTGTCTTTTCATTGGTGCATTTAGTATATTCAAATTCAGACTGATTATTAAAGTGTGGTTGTTTATCCCTGTCTTGAGGTTCTTATAAAGTTTTTTCTTTGTTTGATTTCTTTTAGTTTTTGGGTTAATTTATGTGTATGTTTTCAAGTTTGCTGTTACAATGTATTCTCTGTTGATTCTGTGACCTGTTGTTCTCTTGAGAAGTGTGTGGTCATTCTTTTTTTTTTCTTTCTTCTGTGCTTAATACTTTTTTAAGTGTCTTCTGTAGAACTGACCTGGAAGATGCATAATCTCTTAGGAATTGGATGTCTGGGAAGGGTTTTCATTTTCCATTGCTGATGAAGCTGAGCTTGGCTAGGTAGAAAATTCTTGGTTGAAATTGTTTTTCTTTGAGGACTTTGAATATTGGACTCCAGTTCCTTGTATCTTGTAGTGTTTCTGTCAATAGGCCTGCTGCTATTCTGATTGGTTTTCCCCAGTACATAGTCTCACCTTTCTCTCCTGCTGACTTTAGATTTTTTTTTTCTGTTGTGCCTACTTTGTATAGGCAAATTACTATGTGTTCTCTATTTTCCTCTCTTCTTCTGGGATACCAATCAGGTATAAGTTTGGCCTCTTGATATAATCGCATATCTCTTGTAGGCTTTGTTCATTCTTTCTGAGTTTTCTTTCTATGTTTTTTACAGATTAGGTTAATTCTATGTTTTGGTCTTCAAGTACTGAGATTTTTCTGCTTGATTAATTCAGCTTTCCATGCTTGTCATCTTGTTCTTAATTTCCCAGGTAATTTTTTTTTTCTGTCCAAATCTCTGTTACAATTCTTCCTGTGCTGCATATTGTCTTTCTTGAGTATTATACACTCTTTCCATCCATTCCCTAATCCCTGTTATATTCTGGGACCAGTTGTTGGTGACTTCCATTGTTTGGGTTCTGAGATGTGATTTTTCAGCTGTTTTCTCTTTATAACACTTGAAATCACCTCTGGTCTTTGTTGATTTTTCCTCATTTGTGACAGATGTCTTTCTTTTCTTTTTATTTCATTATTCAGTGGCTGGAGAGTCTTTCACTTCTGCTGTTTGCTCAGCCCTCTATTGTTCCCTGATCAGGGCTCTGGATTTGTTCTATTTTGAAACAGGGGTGTAAGTGGAAAGTTTTGCTGTATCTTGTAGTTTTGAGAGTTGAATAAAGTGAAGAATGGGGAGCTAGGATTCACAAACTTTTTTCCAAATCATAATGTTCACTGATGGTGGTATGGGTTCCCTGAGACCCACTCGCCACCACCCACTCTATATGATGATTCAATGGGTACATGTGGGTACTCCCTGAGTCAAGATATAGTAGTAGCAATGAGGAGAACAGAGAAAAGTATAGTGAAATAAGATGAACAGATTTTTTTTTGAAATAAATATAAAAAATCACAAAAAAACGAAAGCAGAGACCGAAGCAAAAAAAGAAAAGAACTGAACACACACACACACACACACACACACACACACACACCAAAGCAAAGTGGAACAAAAACAAAGCAGAACAAAAAACAACAACAAAAAAGGAAAACCAAACACACAGATACACACCCAACAGAAAATGAAAGAAGAAGAAAAAGAGAAAGAAAGAAGCAAAAAGAGAAAAGGAGAAAAAAATAAGAATCCATATTGAACCCTCACACATATATTCACACACACATTAAACTAAAAAAAGAGAACAAAAATGTAAAAACAAACCAAAAAAAAAAAAAAGCTGAAAATGAGCAGTCAACCATTCACATACACACATAAACCAAAAACAAAATAAGAAAGAAAAAAAGGGGGAGATAAAATCAAACCCTCACATATATAGTCATGCACAAAGGAAAAAATTTAAATAAATTAACAAACAAACAGACAAAACAAAAACCTGCCCTCTTTTGGCAGGTTCTGTAATTGTTCCTCTCTGCTGCTTCTCTGTTGTCTCCTGCAGAGCTTCGGTCTCATTCAAATCTCCCCAGTTTTTGGCCCAGTAACGGGGAGGGGGCAGTGGGGGTTGGGGGGGCTTCAGTCCTCCCTTCCCACTCTATTATGGTCACTGGGATCCTTTCCTGTGTGGAGGTATATTATTTTCTCTTCTCCAGGTACTGTTGGATAGCACCCCACCCAGGCTTATCCTGGAGTGAATTCTTCTTATTGTGGCTCATATTCAGGCTTCCCCTGGTTTCATCTCTCTCAATCATGCCCCAGCCATGTGGGTCTGATGTTCAAAGAATTCCTCGGGAGAGGGAGTTGAATCAGCCCTGGACTTACCACTGATCTCTATGAAAGTCTTCCTCATCCTTTTCTGGCCACATCCTTTGTCCCTCAGCTGAATTAGGGTAAGGGGCAGGGCACCTGAGACAAAACACTCATCCTGTCCCTCTGGAGTTCATGCTTTCAGGATATTCCCTTTGGGACATGATCAACCTCTGAGTAGTTAATCTGCTGATCTCATGTCTGTTGCTCTGTGGTGAACAAGCCAGATCACTTTCCTATCCCGTTTTCAAGATGGTGGCAGCGTGCCTCTTTCATCTTCTCCGGTGGCATTTTTCTTCCTGATTCCCTCACTGTGTTCCCTCCACATTCCTTGCTGCCAGTGTTCAGCCAGGCACTGCAGTGGTGAGGCAGATCCTGGAGCCAGCAGTCCCTCCTCGCTTCAGTGATGAAGCAGACTCTGGAGTCAGCAGTCTCTCCCAGAAACATCTTCCCAGGAAGGAAGCTTCTTCCAATTTTTTGCTTGTTTAACAAAAATGGTGCTCAACTTCTGTACTCCAGGAAGTTTAGGGACCAAGCAGAGCAGATGCAGCACCAGCCATTTGGCCAGGAGAGCACTGGCCATTTGCTCTGGATCCCTCATTCATTCATTCTTTCCTGGCAGCTTCTTCCCAGAAAGGGCTTTGTCGATTTTTTAAAGACGGTGCTTGTCTTCTGTGCCTTGGAAGCACTAGGGTCCAAGTAGAGCAGCTGAGGCACCAGTCACTTCATCAGGAGACACCTGGTCAATTGCCCACAAGTCCCTACTCAGTCAACCACTCACATGCCTACTTACTCACCAATGGATATGCAAAATTTTCCATATACCCACTCACTCACACTGGTACTATGTGAGTACTCACATAGTCAGACTGGCTTTGCCACCATCTTCCTCAAACTAGAAACTTTTAAGCCTTATCTATTTTCTAATCTTGTGGCTAGATACATGTTACCCCATTTTGGAATGAGCATACTATCTGCAAGGTACTTAAAGTTTCTTCTTGAATTCTTCTTTGACAGCCTAATGTATAACTGGTTTAATAATAATATGTGTAAAATATTAAGATCATGTAGAAAAGTTGACATAAATGTTTCATCATCAGTCTCTAATAAAATGTCCAGAGACAGATAATTTCAAACATATTTTTATGTCATATCCATATGCAAAACATTTAGAATAAGCCTTCTTTAAAAATGTGAAATACAATGGGTAATAAATCCTGGCACATTTGAGTTTATAAATAAATAAATTTAATTTATTGAGAATTATCCATTCACAAAATGTCAATTCTGGATAATTTGAAGTTAAATTTTGCACATTACAAATGGTCATTTTCATGCAAATGCTTATTTTAACATTCATTTTTCATAAGCAACAGGATTCACCATGTAACTTTTCTTTTTTTAAATTTGAAGTCCCACTCTGTCGCCCAGGCTGGAGTACAATGGCATGCTCACGGCCGCCACAGCCTTGACTTGCTGGGCTCAAGTGATCCTTCTGCCCCAGCCTTCTAAGTAGCTGGAATTACAGGCATGCACCACCACACCTGGCCTGGCTAATTTTTTGATTTATTGTAGAGACAAGGTCTTGCCATGTTGCCCAGGCTGGTCTCGAACTTGTGAGCTCATTCAATCCTCTTGCCCCAACCTCCCAAAGTGCTGGGATTACAGACATGAGCCACTGCACCTGGCTATCCTGAAACTTTTTTTTTTTTTTTTTTTGAGTCAGAGTCTCACTCTGTTGCCCAGGCTGAAGAGTAGTGGCACACTCATGGCCACTCCAGCCTCGACCTGCTGGGCTCAGGCTATCTTTCTACCTCAGCCTTCCAAGTAGCTGGAACTACAGGTGCAAGCTACCATCCATGCCCAACTAATTCTTTGAACGATTGTGGAGATGAGGTCTCACCAAGTTGCCCAAGCTGGTTGTGAACCACCGGGTCTCAGGCAATTCTCTCACCTCAGTCTCCCAAAGTGCTAGGATTACAGGCTTAAGTCACTATACCGGGCCATATCCTGAAACTTTTTAATACAACATTTAAATAAGCCTTTGAAAAAATGGAAGGTTGCATTTTGAAATAATGAATGTCTGCATTTTGTTTTGAAAATTATATTAAGTGACATTTATGGAATTCACTATTCATTTACTAGATCAATACTGCCATTTATTGTAATTAAGAAAACATTTTATCTTTACTTTTCTGGGTACAGCCAAAAATTTGCCCAGTTTCAAGTGTGTGTACTAAGTTTATTACACATTTTCTCTCTTCATATTAAATTTCTAGCAATAATGTAAAAATCTTATCAAATATTAAAGTTATAAACATATTTAGTTCAAAAAAAATCAGAAAGGCATATCCAGAGGGTCTCAAGATTCTTTAAAATCTTGAGAAGGCAGCCACAATGCAAAGGTTTAACAAAACAGATAGAAGGTCAATGTTCCATCCATGGTTTGGTGGAAATTAGAAACTGGAGCAAGAACATTAGCAAAAAGCAGAATAATTATTTGGGGTATTGCCATGGGAACAGCAGATGCTTCAAAGTCTTGTCTTCATTAGAAGGGCAACAGTAATTCTAGTGTCTACCTCCAATGGATACTGAGATTTTGCATATATGACCTAAAGATCCATAGCATAGCTATTTCCTCAGAGGAATGGGGAAGAGTCGTGCAAGATGGTTACATAAAGGACACGTAACAAGGACCCACAAATTTAAAGATGCAATTATTCATATTAATAATATTTGGATTGAACTTGATGAGAAATGAAAAGTAATTAATAAAGAACAATAGACACATGAATTCTTCCAGAATGTGTGTTGAAAGAACAGTTAAATGACACTGAGAATAGGTTTGTATGGTCTAAAATCATCTAAGATATAGTAGAAGAAAAAGACAAATTTTGCAGAAGATGCAAAAAAGGAAACTAGTATTTGAAGAAAAAATTATCTAGTACTTTCCATAAAGAATATTTTTAAAACATTATTCAAAATAAAAGACTAGCAATTTCCAAGCAGGATTTTTTTTTTTTAATGCCTACACATAAACACAGTGTAATGAAAGTTTGGACTTTTTGTTGAAAGAATCAATCTCCAGGAAAATCAAGGAAAAAAAGTCATATTTCTCATAAATAAAAGAGCATCAGATTAATAACAGATGTGTCATAGCACTGACAATTTCAGAAAGAAAACTGAGAAATTAATTTAAGGACTAATATTTGACTGAGATTCTATAGAGATTTAAATTCAGAAATTGACAGACATATGAGGTCTCAGAAATTTAGAGAATGTAATGCAGCAAGAAAGAAAATTGAAATGATACAATACATCAGAAAAAATGATGAACAAGAATAAATGGATATATTCATTGCTTACTAAAATTAAGAAAAAATAAACTGAAGGCAAACAAAATGTTGGAAAACAACTGACCACAACTTTCTAAAATATTGTCAGGAAGAAAAAAGAACCATGACCCATGTATGGTAAATAAGTGCAGTAAGAACAATGAGTTATGTTTTATCAGCTATGGCAAATGATCTATCTTTCCAACAACTTTCTCGTAAGGCAAAGTTCCATTGCATTTGAGTGGATATATTTTATCTAATTATGTGATGCTGTACCTCTTTTGCCTCTTATTTTTTTTAGTGGGGGACAACTTAATGCATAATAGGCCCAGATCAATAGCCTTTTTGAAATTCAGGCATTTCATTTTGACACAATTTTGGCTTAATGGGGTGTATTTTGTCATTATCTGAGGCTACAACTTATTTTCAGATCCAATGACTCCATTTTTGTGTGTATTGAATATTTTAAGTTATTTTCTGAAGTGCTACTATGTTTCTTTTCTGCATAGTTGCTGTCTCATTTTTAGTTTTAAAATACATTTTCAAGGTGCATGACAAAATGCAAGGAGGTAAATTAGGTTTCTCTGTTGAGGTAGACTGGCTGCAAATTATGCATTTAGCAGTGACAGAAGACAAGTTTTGGGGTGATCTTTTGGTTCTAAGTCATACCTAAATATAAACTCCTGTTGAAGGGGAAAAATTATTTAAAATTACTTGTATCATATTTCACATTCCTAACACATGGATAAAATTTATTTTCTGTTTTCTTCTCTTTCAAGTATTTTATGGTTACCAGTAATCACTGCCATCAGTCATAGACAGAATGACCAAAATAACACATCAATTAGAAATCTAGAAGTCACTTTTGATTTCTTCTGATCCCTGAGTGATATTGAGAAGATTGCCAGTGTCCCATGGGGATACTAAAGGATGTATATAAATATTAACTGGAATAATAATCTGATATGCCTTCAAGAGTTTACTAGACAAACTGAAGTAGCACACTTCACAAGTATACAGAATACTATTTATTATTTAATATCTATTTACAAAAGCATTGGGCAGTTGGATATTTTACTTATATATTTCTGCATTTTAATTTCTGATAACTTGTATTAAAAATATCTGTAATTTACATAAACCAATTAGAAAAATGGGGCTCAAGCCGGGCTCGGTGGCTCAGCCTGTAATCCCACGCTTTGGGAGGCTGAGGTGAGTGCATTGCCTGAGCCCGCGGGTTCGAGACCCGCCTGGGCAACTTGGCAAGACCTCATCTCTACAATAAATAAAAAAAAAAATCAGCTGGGCATGGTAGCGCGTGCCTGTAATTCCGGCTCCTTGGAAGGCTGAGGTGGAAGGATCCCCGGAGCCCAGCAGGTCGAGGCTGCTGTGGCCGGGAGCGGCCACTGCACTCCAGTCTGGGCGACAGAGTGAGACTCCGACTCAAAAAAAAAAAAAAAAGAAAAAAGAAAAATGGGGTTCAAAATTTTAAGACCAAGAGAACTGATTAAAATATTTTTATAAGATTTAAGTGATGGTTAAAATTTCAGTATCTCATGTACTTTGGTTTGAATGAAAGAATTATCTTACAAAGGTTCAGTCTTTATTGATTAAGTCACTGAATCTCATTTTGCCCAATTTTAATCTTTAAAATAAGAATACTATTGAGTAACAGCTATAACTGTGCTTCATTGAGTCCCTGACCAACTTCCTTGTCTTTTTAAAATAAAATTTAAAAATTAAAACAGAAAAAAATAACGATGCCCAAATGAAGCTTAGCAAGGTGTCTTAGTTCTTTCTGGCTGCTAAACAAAAACCTTAGAGGGGGTAATTTATAAGTTACAGAAAAGTTATGGCTCACAATTGTGAAGGCTAGGGCTCCCAAAAGTCCACAATTCAGACATCAGTAGATTCAGTGCCTGGTGAAGCTCTGTTACATTTGAACGGCTCCTGGGTACTCACATGGCGAAAGGGCAAACAAGTTCTTTCAGAGACTTTTTTTTATAAGGACACTAATTCCATTCATAAGGGTCAATCACCTCTCAAAGGCTTTGCCTCTAAATTATATCAAAATGGAGAATATTTCAACAATTCAATTTCCTGAATTTTAGGAAAACACATCCAAGCCATAATGCAGAGGAAAGATGAAGGAGGAGGAGAATGTATGGAACATTTTTGAGAAATCCTAAGTTCCAGGCAGCTGTGTTTGTGCTCAATTACAGATCCTCAAGGCAGGAAATCTCAGCTGGTATTAGCCCATGCTAGGAAGAAGCACCTGGCATCTAGAGGCCAATTGCTTTCTCCCTTCATGGCCAAATCAAGCAGTTATTATTGTAACACCAGAGGTTTGCAAGTAGGATTTGAAGTAAAATGAGACCCTTGGAATGAGGGTGGCATAAAAGGTATGGAACTTAAATACAAAGTGATTGAGAAATTGCTGGAGTAAACCAAGGAAAACCTGGAAATGAGTTGTCTGTTATGAACGGGTTGAATACTAGAGGTAAATACTGTATTTTACTATAAATATAATAACCTGATTTGTGAATATAAAACTTGTATTGTTTCAAATTAGTTAATTCTTGCAGTACACATATGTTTTCCTTATTCTATTAACATATAAATGGCAACCCATAATCTTCTATTCCCCAAAAATAAAAAGATTCTGAGATCAATTCTTAATGTAGAACTGAAATGTCATTTTGTGGTCAATCACAAATATATATCTTTTAATTTTCTATTAGCTGCATCTGTGATCATCTAAATTGATATAATCACTTTTTAAACATAAATCAAGTTTAATTTTCAATACATATTTACTATAAAAATATAATTGATGATGCTCTGACCACATTTTCTTTTCTGTTTGAATTCCCTAAGTTTTGATTTAAATATTTATTCCATCTTTAATGTAAGCATAAATACTGTATGTTTTTTGTTAGCTATTTTTCACAAATTTTGACAGTTGTATGTTTGTTTATTGAGTTCAGTATATTTTCTAATATTTATTTTTATCTCTCCACTGACCTAAGAATTATTTAGAAATAGAATTTTAAATTTTCAAACATCTTTTAGTTATTGATTTCTAATTTAATTTCATATTATAGAAGAAAACACATTTAATGTCATTTCAATTTCCTTAAATTTTTTAGATGTGGTCCAGAATATGACTAGCTTGATAATTGTTTGTGTGCACTAAAAAAAAAATATGGTTTGTGCTTTTTGATTGTAAGAATGTTCTATGTTTATTAGATCAAGTTACCTGATAGTTTTGTTAGTCTTCTATCATTACTGATTTTTTGGTATATTTGTTTTGAAAAATATAAGAGAAGAATGTTGAAATATTCAATTACAATTGTAGCTTCAACTTTTTTGTTTCTACCCTTTTTCCATCATGCATTTTGATTTTTGTTAAAATTTATCCATGATTAGTTTTGTCATTTCCTCTTGATACTTATGGTAATTTTATATATTTTTCATTATAAAATATACCTCATCTTCAACAATGCCTCTTGCTCTAAAATATAATATGCTTATTAATAACATGTCATCTCATGTTTTCTTCTGATTAGCGTTTTTCTGGTGTGTATCTTGTTTTTCTTTTTACTTTTAAACATTTCTATTTAAAGAGGTGTTTTTGAAGACAGCATATAGTTTGAAATTGAATGATTATACACTCTGGCAATATTTTTCAATTGATTTGTTTAAACCATTAATATTTGAATTTTTTTTTTATTTTTTCAAAACTTAGAATCCTTGGAGTCACTTTCTGTTTTTGTTTTCTCTGTTCATTCAGTCATGCTATTTTACTTCCTAGTGTTTACAGTTATAATAGATTCCTTGCCAAACTAATTACAAAGAAAACAGTGGCTTGTATAAGTCATTTGAAGTCTATTATGCTCCCAGGAAAATTTGTATTTGCCTCTGTCAGGTGCTTAGGAAGAACTATTAATATAATAATCTTAACTTATTTTCACAGTCTTGAAACTTCTTTAAACTCCTCTTCTTACTTCCTCTGACTTGGACAAGAATACTAAGAGCCTTTTTATTCAGAGAGAAGACTACATAAAGTGCAACAACGAGAGTCCTTTATGTTCGATAGTTTGCCATAGCTACTTCTCCAGTACATGAACACTGCCTGGTATAGTGAAGAATTTCCCAGGAAAATTCAAGGGGTGACATGTGTCTACTGATCTTAAAATTCCCCTGCAAGTTTAGGTAGTTATCCAAGAATCAGAAGTGCTCCTTTTGGGGTAAGTTATAGCTTGTTTATTTTATATTATGATGCTTATTTATTGTTCCCCAAAGCAAACATCCAGGATCAGGCAGAAAGAAAAATAAAATGTACTACATATGCTAATAATGACCATCAGAACAAAATATTCTTGACTCAAAACATTTATTTCCAGAATTTTTTTCTTCCTCCTTTTTAGCTAACACCAAGATGTATTTTTAAGTTCAGATTTCATGATATTTTACATTTCATATTATTCTTTACTTCAGTTTAATAGAAAATTTACATATCTAACATTGGGAAATTAATTATCAGTGTTATATGTTTTTAAATGAGGCATAAATATATTAATTTCAAGACAACCTCCATTTACATTCTCAAAAAAATACTCAATGTAATATTTTTATTAAGTAGTATTTTTTTTGCTATATACCTTACATTTTATGATAATTTTTTGTGAATTGTATCTATTAGTTGTCCAGAAATTAATTTATTTTTAAAATACTGGTAATAAATGTAGATAGCATATTTCACCAGTCAATTGTTACACATATGCTTTTTGGAATTGTCTTCAACATGGGTGATAAAAATGTAGAAAAAAAAATCAATTAATATCAAAATAGTACCAGAATGAATTAAAAGAGTAACTTACAATGCAATAATGTCATTCATAGTAAGTGGATATTATGGCAGTAATAACACCTGTTTTAAATTATTGTTGACATGGTTGGTATGATTATGTAAAATCATAAAATAGTATTTTGCGTAATAGGTGGTAATTTAACAAGTAATTTTCCTAGAGGTTGTCATAGAAATGACTAGCTGTCTACCAAAATATATTCCTTTTAATATTATCAATTTGTTAGTTAAAGATGCTTCTCAGCCAGTGACTATATTGCACATCTTCTTTGTAGCTATATAAAGCAACATGGCTAAAATAGCCAGTAGAAAATGGACAAAACTAGGATGCATATCATTGTGACAGATCTATTTTTTTCTCCGTTCATATATATATATATATGTGTGTGTGTGTGTGTGTGTGTGTATATATTCAATTTAAGTTTACTATAACCTAGACTTCTGCCTATTTAAGCAAACATAGATTAAAATTTATTAGTTGAAAGTTATTTTATTAAATGAAAAAATTAGTAGTCTATTAGATTTGTTTTCATTCTGCTCAGAAAATTCTTGGCTTTCAGAACTACTTCTGTGAGCAAACAAGTCACAGACTAAAAATTTTTAACCATGACCATTTGCACAAATGCATTTACAAAGTGTGTGCAGGAATTGTTTTTAGTATCTTCAAACACTATGATAATCTCAGTTTATTTATTTGTATTTAATTTTATTTTAGTGTTTTCTTTCTAGATAAAGCCATGATGTACCTAATTTGATTAAAAGACAATGTTCTTGTGTAAGGGCTTAAAATAATAGCAAATTATAATTTTGGGTTTTTTTCTTACCTGTGAATTTAAGATTGGATTCGTTTTCAACATGTTTTTTAGTGTCCCCTTCCCTTTTTATTAGAGACAGGGTCTTGGTATGTTGCCTAAACTGGATTAGAATTCCTGGGTACAACTGACCCACCTATCTCATTATCCCATGTACCTGGGAGTACAGGTCCACCTACTGCCCTTTCTAAGTGCAAAACTAAGTGATACACTTTAAATGTGTTATTTCCAAAATTCAGGTGTTGCCAATGGTTAGACCACATGGGCTCCTCCTTCTTGAATGGGATTAAACACTTCATAAATGATACTTTAGCCTTCAGCCTTTTTTGTCCTTTACCTCTGTGAGGTGAAGACACTGCATTCCTCCCCTCTGGAGGACTCAGGTACTATCTTGGAAGCAGAGACCAAGCTCTAACCAGACAAATAACTTGCTGACACCTTGATCTTGAACTTTGCAGGCTCCAGAACTATGAGAAATAAATAAATTTCTTTTTTTTTCATAAAAGATTCAGTTGACAATATTTTTGTCATATGTAGCAGCACAAAACTAGTCAAAATATTAAGTACTCATTTTTCATGAGGGGTTTCAACTTGTTCAGTAAAGTACGTAATAAAGTAAAGTTAATTTGAAAATGATTCTCGCCAGACTTGGTGGCTCAGTCTGTAATCCCAGCACTTTGGGAGGCCGAGGTGGGTGGATTGCCTGCGCCTGCGGGTTCCAGACTCGCCCGGGCAACTTGGCGAGACCTCATCTCTACAATAAACCAAAAACTAGCCGGGCGTGGTGGCGCGTGCCTGTAGTTCCAGCTACTTGGATGGCTGAGGCTGAAGGATCGCATGAACCCAGCAGGACGAGGTTGCGGTGGCCGGGAGCGGCCACTGCACTCCAGTCTGGGTGACAGAGTAAGACTCCAACTCAAAAAAAAGAAAATGATTCTCAAAAATTGTTTTTAAAAGGCTATTGTTTTAAAAGGTTTCAGTGTGTTACAACATAAACTGATGGTGGTAAATTATAACAGTTTTAATGAAAATTGTAAATTAAAATGCTTTTTGAATAATCTTGGCTATATTGCTTTTATAAATATTTCAACTTAGAGGTTGCCATAAAGAGCTAAAATAGGCAAGAAAAATAAATATGTAAAAGGGGTATAGGATATGACTTGAATTTGAATAAATATTTAACACAGAAATCTTTAGCTGTTTACCAGACTTGAATCTGTACAGTTTAAGATTTTCATTACAAAATATGATATTTCAACTAAAACTTTTATTCAACTTAGATCACCACAATTTAGACAGAAGAGTCTCTGTTCCACATTTTATACAATAAAATAATATAATTTTTCATTATTAATAATATACTTTCACACTGAATTGTAAACAATTATTTAGTAATTGGAGTAAGTTTTGGAGGTTCTTTGGAAATTTTGCAAAATATTCAACTTTAGTTAAAATGAAGAATTTATTTTAGTTTAGTTCACCTTTTAAAATATATTTTATATGATATCTTTTTACTCAGTGTCTGTTATAGCTCATCTTTTAAATAGTAAATATAATTACATAAAATGATTAAGTTCTCCAAAACAAGTTATTTACTTGTTAAAAAATATTTTAACCTAATATTAAAAATTATACCCAACAAAACTAATATTAAACCATCAAATGTATTTTAATACCATCAAGTTATTAGAATAATTTTAAAAGTTTCAGAGTTTTACAATAATCTAACACAAATAAAAAATGAAATCTGGACAAAATAATACTTTGCCTTTACCCACTTATGTATAAACCTTCCTTAAGGCACATTTGAGGGAACGTATTTAAAACTGTAGAAGTTTGTATTTATTTAATGTGTAAGTAATTTTGAGTGTGTACACTGGCTCAAATCAAAGACTTGTATTTAAGGTTATACCTTTTAAGTTCCACAGTTACTGAATAAATAAAATTATCTACATTGTGCTAAGGATGTAGGCAAAAGAGTAGCTATAATATGAAGCTTGAAATATAGCCTAATTAAAGAAGAAAAGTAAGCACGATATGATTAGTGAATCAGAGGTCCTGGTAGGTTTTAAGAATTGTTGAAGCGGAGATAATAGAGTGAGCTATAACAATGAGATAATGGTTATTATTGAGTTGCGTAAATTCAAATTTGAGTGATAAATATATTTTAATATTGACAGAAAGTTTTCTCAGGTAAATTGGAGTGCCCTATGGATGGTCTGATGGAAACTGAGATATGTTAATTCCTTTACATGAGTGGACCATACAAATATCATCGATTAGTATGTGTGTCATAATATGTAAAATCTTGAGAAGCATTGGGCTAAAGAGTCCAATTATCAGCTTTATTTTCTCTATAAGACAGAAAGACAGAACATTGAGCTTTGCCTATGTAAGAATATATAGGAGAGGTTGGGAAGATGGCGGCCAAGTCAGTTGGACTATGTGAGTTTCAGTGTGAGAGAGTGAGTGTACATGCTGGTGAGTGAGTGGGCATGTAGTGGCTGACTGAGTAAGGGCTAGGAAGCTAGTGGCCAGGGTTCTCCTGGTGCAGCAGATGGTGCTGTAGCTGCTGGGCTTGGACTCTAGCAATTCCCGGGAGGCAGAAAGTGAGCACCATTTTTTTTTTTAAATCAACAAAACTCTTCCTGTGAAGAAAAAGCTAGGAGAGACTGACTAAGTGGGGGCCCATGAGTAATTGACCAGGACCCTGGTGCAACAGCTGGTGCTGCAGCTTCTCTGCTTGGTCCCTGGCTCTTCCCAGGTCGCAGAAGCCTAGTGCCATTGCTTTTAAATGGGCAAAAGTTTTCCGGTGAAGAAGTGGCTGAGAGAGACTACCGCTCCAAGCTCTGCCTCACTACTGCAGCCAGAGAGACTGCTGGTTCCAGGTTTTGCCTCATTACTTCAGTGCCTGACAGGGAGCTATGGAGGGAGTCCAGAGGCAAAGTCCCATGGAAGAGGACAAGAGAGGCACCACACCACTATCTTGAAGGTGGGGCAGGAAATTGCTCCCACTTGCTCCCATGGAGCAACAGACCAGGTCCCTGTGACTGGTGGATCAGCTACTCAGTGGTTGATCGTGACCCAGAGGGCATATCCTGAAAGCACAACTCCATTCCTGGATAGGCAAGGCTGAGGCACACCCCCATGAATACATACCTGGGGAAGAGACAATCCGGCACCTTCCCACCAGAGATCTCCTTGACCACAGGAAAGTGGGAGGGGAGGACTGCAGCCCCAGTCACCTCCACTGCCCATCCCCTTTCCCTGCTCTGAACAGGAGAGAACAGATTAGAGGAATAATTACAGAGCCTGCCACAAGAGGGCAGGTTTTTTAAAAAAAATTTAATTATTTTTCAAATTTCTAAAAATTTTTTGCCTGTTTATTAGTTCATCTATTTTGAAAATATTTTTTCTTCGTGAATGAATGTGTAAGTAAGGGTTTAATTAGTATCTCCCCCATTTTTTTTTTCTTTTCTTTTTCTGTTTCTTTTTTATTTGTTGTACTCTTTTTAGGTGCGTATGTGAAAGATTGAGTGTTCATCTTTCAGTTTTGTTGTTGTTGGTTTGTTTTTGCTCTTTTGTTCTTCTGGGTTTTTTTAAATATTCATTTCTTATAGATTAAGGTGTGTGGCAATATATGTGTGAGGGTTTGATCTGAATTACTTTTATCCCCCAGTCTTTTTGTTTTTCTTCTCCATTCATTTGTGCTAGGCATATGTATGTATATTTAGTTTTCTTGTTTTTTTGTTGTTGTAGTTTGTTTTGTTTCACTTTGTTGTTATTCCCGTTTGTTTCGAGGAGTGTGTATATGTCTGTGTGTGTGTGTGTTCAACTGTTTTTTGCATTGGTTTCTGCTTTGCATCATCACATAGAGTGGTGGTAGGGAGTGGGTCTCAGGGAACACATGCCACAATAAGTGAACATTGTAATTTGCAAGTAGTTTTGGAATCCTAGCACTCCATCCTCTATTTTATTAGACTTTCAAAGAGTATGATAGACAGCAAAGCTTCCCACCCACTATCCTATTTAAAAATAGAACAAACCCAGAGCCTGGATCAGAAAAGAATAGAGGGCTGAGCAAATATCAGAAGGAAAATCCTCTCCCACTGACACTGAATAACAGAGCTAAAGAGAAAAACAAGAGATCCATCACAAATGAGGAAAAACTAAAGGAAGACTATAGGCAATTTCAAGTGTACCAAAGACAAAACTCCTGAAAAATCAGACCTTGGTGCCCAAACAATGGAAGTCACCAAAAACTGGCCCCATAATACAACATATATTAGGGAATGGATGGAAAGAGTGAATAAGAATCAAAAAAGACAAAATACAATACTGAAAGAACTTGTAACAGAGATTTGGACAATAAAGAATTTCATCCAGGAAATAAATAACAAGATGACAAGCATGGAAAGCAGAATTAATCTAGCTAAAGAAAGAATATCAGAACTTGACGACCAGACAAGGAATTAACCTAATCTGCAAGAAACATAGAAAGAAGACTCAGAAAGAAAGAACAAAGCCTACAAGAGATGTACGATTATATCAAGAGGCTGAACCTACACCTGAGTAGTATCCCAGAAGAAGAAAGGAAAATGGAGAACAAGTTGGAGCAAGCATTCCAGGAGGTAATCCAAGAAAACTTTCCCCATCTCACCAGAGATATGACCAGCCAAGCACAAGAGATATAGAGAATGCCCACAAGACATCAAATGAGAAGAACAACCCCTAGACACACAATAATTCACCTACACAAAGTAGGCACAAAAGAAAAAATCTTAAAGGCAGTGAGAGAGAAAGGTCAAACTATCTCCTGGAGAAAACCAATCAGAATAGCTGCAGACCAATAGGCAGAAACACTACAAGCAAGAAAGAACTGAAGTCCTGTATTCAAAGTCCTCAAAGATAAATAATTTCAACCAAGAATTTCCTGTACAGTCAAGCTCAGCTTCATTAGTGATGGAGAATTAAAATCCTTCCCAGACACCCAGTCCCTAAGGGACTATGCAGCTTCCAGACCATCTCTACAGGTGATACTTAAAAAGGTATTAAACACAGAAAAAAGAATGACCACACTTTCCAAGAGAACAGCAGAGCACAAAATCAACAGAGAATACAGCTCAATAAGAAACTTGAGAACACACACATACATCAGCCCCAAAGCCAAAAGAAAACAAGCAAAGAAAAAATTTTATAAGAACCTCATGGCAGGCATAAAAATCACATTTCAAGAATCAGCCTGAATATGAGTGGATAAAACACACCATGGAAAAGACACAAAACAGCAAACTGGATAAGAAACCATGACCCAATTATTTTCTGCATCCAGGAAACTCACCTCAGCATAAGAGAGGAACACAGACTCAAAGTTAAAGTATGGAAAAAGAATTTTCAGGCAAATGGGTCACAAAAAAAGGGAGGAGTCATGATCTTAACATCAGACAAAACAATCTTTAAGCTATTGAAAGTTTAAAAAGATGCAAGAGGACACTACATAATGATAAAAGGTTCAATTCATCATCAAGAAATATCCATCCTAAACATATATGCACCCAACACAGGAACACCAGCATTTATAAAGCAAATAGTAAGTAAACTAAAAAAAGATGTTGACTCTAACACTATCATAGCAAGGGACTTGAATACCCTACTAACAGCCCTACATAGATCATCGAGGCAATAAATCAACAAGGAGATTCAGAATCTAAACTTGACACTCGACCAAAAGGACTTAATAGATACCTACAGATTATTCTGCCCAACAACCACAGAATATACATTTTACTCATCACCACATGGAATGTACTCCAAGATTGATCACATCCATGGCCATAAATCAAGCATAAACAAATGTCATAAGATTGAAATATTGCCATGCACCTTCTCAAACCACAGTGAAATTAAAATAAATATCAACACCAACAAAATTTCCCAAAGCCCACAAAGACATGGACACTAAACAGCATGATGCTGAACAACTACTGGGTCAACATTGAAATCAAAGCAGAAATTAAAAGATTCCTGGAAACAAATGAAAATGAGGAAACATCTTACCAAAACTCTGGAATGTCATGAAAGCCGTTCTAAGGGGGGAATTTATATCTCTAGGAGCACACATCACAAGTGGAGAGTCTAACAAATCACCTAAGGAAGAAAATATTTTTGCTCAGTATTCAATAGACATTTTTTTATTTTCCTATACATTTTCTGTCTCCTATTTTTCTATTAACTATCAATCATATTTGAGCTAGGAGTTGGTTCTATTTCAACACATGTTATTATATCAGTAATTCTCCATGTTCCTAGTCAGAATTCAGTTTCAGATAACAGAAACCATTTTATTTAGTTTAAGCAAAACAAAATTCAATACAACAATGTTTGCAGTTTCAAAACTTTTGAAAGTACCGCATAAGCAGATGCCAGGAGATGTAGGTGGAAGGTCAGGAATCACCTGATTAATACCAAGTGTTGATTCATGAAAGATCAGCCACTGCTGCCTTACCATCTAATGTAGAATTAAATTTCCATAGCTGCAATGACAGAACTGAGTAAACACCACTATGATTTTGACTCCAAGGGATATGCTACCTGTTACACCATCTAAACTGTTAAAATAGACAGTTGTATTTCCCTCTTTGAATACTTATTTATATTCAAATGTAAGTCAGCCTGAATGAATCCAAACATACATTGTTGAAATGAAGGGTATTCATATTTAGCCTGCCAGTCTCTTCCCTCTAGGAATGCACACTAGAAAGATTTTAAAATACTATATGTGAGAGAGATAATCATTTGTATCTGCTACAAAGACCTTCAAAATTCAAATTATTTTCTCCTGATTCTAAGTTTTCTCAAATATAAAATTAGGTGACTATATTAGAAAACACCATAGATTAATACCAGTGGAAGCATTCGATGAATATAAGTAACACTCTAAATTATAGTAAGACATAGTCCTAAATGGGAATAGAACAAGTCAAAAACAGCAAGTACCAATCAAAAAGAATATTAAAGATAATGAATATTAAAATATATGTAATTATTGAGTGGACTTTTTAACTTGATATCTTTAATACATTAGAAAATAATTGCCAGGCTCGGTGGCTCAGCCTGTAATCCCGTGCTTTGGGAGGCTGAGGTGAGTGGATTGCCCGAGCCTGTGGGTTTGAGACCCGCCTGGGCAACTTGGCGAGACCTCATCTCTACAATAAATCAAAAAATTAGCCGGGCATGGTGGCGCGCGCCTGTAGTTCCAGCGACTTGGAAGGCTGAGACAGAAGGATCGCCGGAGCCCAGTAGGTTGAGGCTGCGGTGGCCAGAAGCTGCCACTGCACTCCAGTCTGGGTGACAGAGTGAGACTCCAACTCAAAATAATAATAATAATAATAATAATTTTTAAAAGAAACCGTTAAGATTTTTATACAAATATGAAATTTGTGCTTATTTCAGAATCAGAATTGCTCGTCTAAACAATTTCTTCCAAGTTTTTTTTGTGAGTCATCAGTGTAAATATATACATGCACACTCCACACATACACATACAAAGGCATGTGCTTACATTTCTTTTACTAACATATTTCATATAACTTATAAACTGCTTCATCTAATAGTCATAAATATAATGTTTGCCTGTTGGTGGTAAGTCTAAGTAATAACACAAACATAAGGAAAATTTGTAATGCTTTATCTAAAATAAATGATCTCTATTGTAACTTGTTTACAAAGGGAAATTCCATTTCCTTGCTCTGCAATTAGTAGACTAACACAGATAGCATTTGAGAAGTATTGCTAATTAATTGTTAATAACCTGCTGGGAACATAACCAAGACAGACACAAAATTGCAAAACTAGTTATCAAGTGTGTTGGAGCAGAAATGATTTAAGAATTTTAATCAGAATCCTTTGTACAAAGTATTTATTTAGCTTGACTACCTAAATGAATGAGTCATTAAGTAAAGAAAATAATCTGAAAATGGGAGTGACTAAGCTTATTTACTAAGCATAGAGTTCTTTATGCTGCTTTCTTAGTTATTTTAAATAATCTATACAATGTTAATGAACATATAAGGAACTTGAGTCAATGGATATTATTATGGTGAATTTTGTGGAGTTAACTCAAACTTCATTAAAAATAAATAAAGACAAAAGAAAGCAACATCAATGGAAGCCCCAGCATTTTTCTTATACAATCCCTATGTTCTATCTTGTATCCTTAAGTTACTAAATATCATAATTTGGCAAAGGTTATACTTCTCTCCTCTTCCCATTTTATCCATTTAGCCCAAATCATTCACTACCTATTTCTCTGTTTTTGTATTCACAGGAACTCTCACTTGTTGATATTTATGGCATTACTGTATTTTATCAAGTTAAAATAATTTGGTAAAACCACATTATGTTTCACTCCTGAGGCAAACTGTGACAGTTTATTGATCCACCAATTCATTAAATACATAATTATTACAAATCTCTTTATTCCAGGTTCTGATCCAAAATAGGGGCTCAAACACTGATTTTACAAATTATGCCAAGTCCTTCTAAGATTTTTAGACCAGTAAAAAATATACTTAATGTGATGCCTGGCAATGATGAGTATTATTAAGAAAAAGTAAAATGCATTATTAGACTAAAGGATGGGGAAGGGGGAGGGAGAATTCCTTTTTAAAATAGGCTAAGCAGGAAGAATAAAGAGTAAAGTGATAGAAACTGAAATTGGCAAGTTATCCCAAAACTATAACATACAAAGTCCTATAAACCATTATAAGCACTTTAGACGTTAAGTGTCATGGGTAACCATTGGCAGGTTTTGAGCAGGGAGTGAGATAATTTTATTTTCTTTTTGAAAGGATTACTCTGATTTGAAGTTTAGAAAATTGACTCTGGAGGCAAAAAAGACATGAGTCCTGTTAGAAGAGTATTTCAAGGGTCCCAGTGAGACATCAGAATAGTAAAAGTAGGTATATTGAGAAGTGGTTAATTAAAAAATAATTGGCAATGAGATTGGGAATATAAATTTTTAGTCACAAGTTTAAAGAAAACTATAAATGCAGTCTTTTTAACTTTTCATTACCAAAACATTGCAAAGGTTTTATTAATCAGAATACCTGGATTCATCATGCCTCTGAACATCTATAAGAAGAATTGTGGCTGACTGCTCCCAGTTTTTTTTCTATTTATTTTTTCTGGTAATTTTCGACAGTGTATTCTATTTCTACAAATTTTGTGATTGCTTTTATATTCCAATTTCCATATTTATAAGGGTTTTTAAAGTTTAAAATATGTTTTTAAGCTTTTTTTTCTAATTTTTTAGTGATAAAAGTAAATTTCAACTTCTGACTATTATGTTATTTTAGATTATTGAGATTAAGTAGTTTTATACTATCTATTTAAAATATCAAGAGAGCATCATTTTATGTTGTTATACACTCTGGGAGTATACAGAGAAAAACTATGTAGGAAAAAGGTGTTTGTCAAATGAAAGTAATGATTACTTCTGAGAAGCAACTTCATTAGTCTTTGCTGAAGGGTACCTATGTTAAATACACATAAAAATATGATAAATTAATAATAAATATCCAAATAATATATATCCAAATACTATAATAATAGTAAAAGTTAATCTGGGAACAATAAGTACGTGGCAAATGTTAATGTAATGTTAGTAACAAATGTGAAGTAAATTTTGAAGTTAGATAAATTAAGATAAACAGAATATATCTTCCATAGGCTGGACTCTTGTGTATAAAGAAATGATGTAAATAGATGTGATCCACTTTGCCATCTTAGATCTTATGTCTCATTTAGGGAGAGAGTCACCTAATATATAAATACAATTGTAATCTTTAAAGTTGATTGCAAAGTGGAAAATATATGGTGAAGTGTATATTAAAACTAGTAAAGAGACCTAATTTAGACTGAGGACACTCTCAAGTCAGATATCTTGATAAATCTCATTTATTGAGAATCAGAGAATGAGTGAGGAAAAATGTGAAATTGTGTCAGTAATTAGTCAGTTTCCACCAAAACTCAAAGGTGAATGCATGTTATAAAAACAAGATCGGGAGGCTGGGAGGGCTCCTTTGAATATTTTCAAGCAGATGATTTAGAGTAGGCAGAATGGAACAGTTTAGTTGAGCATCTCACCTGGGTGATTAGATGCACAGGGGCATGAGTTAATGCCAAAGGATAAATAGGAAAGATTTGAAATATGGTGATGGACTTGATGGGCCAGGATTATTGTGGAGATGAGGCAGGATGAACTGACTTAAGGAGGTGGTTGTGCTACCCATTTGTCCCTAAGGCCTCACAAGGCAGTTTCCTCTGGCAGTGAACAGTTATCAGAATGTAGCCACCTTCTTCTTGTGTGGTTGAGTCTACAGATTTCATAGAAAGATTTGTGTGTAGTGAGCAGGGTCATTTATTATTTGCAAAGGTTTGTACATTTAACCAGAGGATCCAAAGCAATCAACCGAAAAGTGATTAGTTGCAGTATGAGAGTTCCACAAGGGACTAGTTATAATGTCCACAAACAAAAATCGATATGTATATACTGACATACATATATTTCTGTTTACCAGCAATTAAATACAATGAAAACACTTCCCTTCACAGTAACAATATTTTGAAATATTTTGAAATGTTTCTAATAACATACTTTTAAAACAAAAAAAGGCATATAATAAAAGAGCATATAATACATCGCCAAAGAAAAAAGAGACAGTTTATATAAATGATATTACTGAATAAAACATCGTAACATGTTTTAAATAATACAACTTAATCTAAAAATTTAATACAATTTCAGTTAAAATCTGACAGAATTTTTATAAGATTCCACATGTTCCAAATTTAATCTGAAGAAGAAAATATAAGCACAGAGCTATTTCAGTATTGGAAAAATAAAATAAGGAAGGTTATGTATGTGTATGTAGAACTACATTACCACATAATTAAACTGATAAGACAGCTTTTATAGCTATTGAAATAGAAACTTTTGGAAAAACAAAATAGAATAGGCAATCCAAAAAGATACAGGTGTTTAAATGGTTGTATCAGTTTGGCACTGCCTTTGTTAGAAAACAGAAATCAAAAAAGACATGTTTTTGACTTCTAGTTTCTAAACTAACATGCAAAGAGCTGGTAAGTTGTCACTCTCGTTTTCACAGCAACAAAGAAGTGAACAAACAGGAGAAAAAATATCCTGTTAGACCCAGGAGAGTACTGAGGTCATAGGACAAATGGGTTACCTAAAGATTGAAAAAACAGATACAGAAAGCCAGTTTACTGGAAGAAGCCCAGAACTAGAGTGCTCCTACTAGAGCCAGTCCTAGTAGAAACAGAAGCTGTAATTGCCAAAGTTCAGGAGGTCCAGAATGGATGTGTTTGAGAGAGAAAAATCCAGCATGGATGTGTTTGAGAGATAAAAGTCCAGTAGTGAGTGATAGGAACCTCACACTTCTGTGATTTTTACATTTAGGAGAACCAGCAAGTTCTCAGGATAAAGATAAGAAACAAATCCCCTGTATCTCTAGCAAGAGAAGAAAAAGTAACCATTTTTAAATATGCCTAGAATATTATACTCTCCACAACTAACTGCCCTTGAAAAAATCTGAAATATTAGAGCATAACAAATGATTCCCCCCCCCGCCCCGCCCACCGCCCAAAACTAGCTGATAAGGAAGAAAGATCACTCCAATCCTTTTAGCCTAAAAGGAAGGAATGGGAGATAAGGAACACTTGTGAAGGTCTCAGCTTAAAGGAATGGATCACTAAACGATTGTAATCTAACTAATATTGAGATCATTTCTCATTGTCTCTACATCAAGCAGGCTTCTGTATATCTGGATTATATATAGCTAAAATAACAACCAGGCTCAGACCCTATTAAATAAGGAGTCTCCAGTGAAACTGAAAAGCAAATGGAGATAAAAACGAGTACACTAGAAGAAACCGTGACTGTTGATACGGGTAGCTACAACACATATACAACCTAACTCCTAGTCAAATAAATGTAAAACCCTTCACAAAAGACCAATTTACCTGTTTCTTTTACCTGTTACATCATATCTTGTTTTCAATCAAATAATTAAAGGGTATGTGTGATGGTAATTTTGTGTCAACCTGGCAGAGCTAAGACATGCCCATATAAGATGGTAAACCATTATTTTGGGGGGAGTCTGTGAGGGTGAATCTGTGAGGGTGTTTCTAAAAGAGATTAGCATTTGAATCAGTAGCCTGAGACAAGATCTATGCTCTTCAAAGTGGATGAGCATCATCCAACTCATTAAGAGCCCAAGTAGGGGAAAAAAAAACCAACAAAAAAACCAAGGAGCAGCAGATTTACTCTCTGAGATGGAATATTCCCTTGAACATCAGCATCCCTAGCTCTTGGGCCCTCGGACTTGTACCAGAATTTACGCCATCAACTTTTCTGATTCTTCAATGCCTAGACTTTGGAATCCACATTGATCTACATCACTGGCTTTCCGGGTTCTCCAGGTTATTTTCTGACTGCAGATCATGAGATGTCTCAACCTCCATAATCTTTTGAGCCAATTCTCCAGATTCTGTCTCTCTCTCTGTGTCTGTCTCTCTGTGTCTCTCTCTGTCTCTTTCTCTCTGCCCTATCCCCCACCACCCCTCTGGAGATTCCTAACTAATATAGCATACTAAAAGAAATAAATAAATAAAACAATTTGAAGAGACAATGCAAGCATTATAACCAGATTTGTATATTTCAGAGATTATTATATTAAAGATCAAGGACTTAAAATAACTATTATAAATTTTTTTAGCATTCTACTATAAAAAACAGACACTGAGAAAACTGCGAATATTGTAACTAGAGTGAAGAAAATGTTAAAAAACAAAATAAAATGATAAAATAAAAATTTTATGACAGAAATTAAAATTTTTCCTAGATTTATCAAACTAATAATGCCCCTCCCCCCAAAAAGAATCACTGACCTTCAAATTATGTCAATGAAAACACACAAACCTGAAATTCAAAGAAAACATTTTAAAAAGCAAAATGGAATATTCAAGAACTGAGGAACAAATAATAGAGTATAATATAAACAATGGAAAAATGTGAATGCTGAAAGAATAGAGACAAAGAAACAGAATTATACCTGAGAGTTTAGTGAAATAAATGACAGAGACAAAATAAAGATACAGGAAGTTCAGAGAACAGCAAGCAGGATAAATACTATAAAACTCTGAATTTAGACATATATTTAAACAGAAGACAAAAGACAAAGAGAAAATCTGGAAATAAGTCAGATCAGATTTAAAATACAATAAAGTCACACATTATTAACAGTAAAAAGGACAAGAATTTTTAGGCATATCTTAGGACTCACTTAAACAAGAAGAGAGTGCAATAAACTATTTAGAGTGTTGAAAGAGGAAAAAAGCAACTACTTAGAATTTTGTATCCAGTGAGTTATCCTTCAACAATAAAGGAGAATAGAATAGATAAATGATCGATAAGGGCACAGTGAACTCAGACAACACTATAAACCAATTGGAATTAGCATATATAAAAAATATTCCCCAAACAAAAGGAAAATGCACATTTTATCAAGTGCACATACAACATTCTCTAGGATGAATAATATGCTAGACCACAAAATGATTCTTGATTAATTTTAAAAGATTAAAATTATTTGAAGTATCATTTCTAGTTACAATGAAAACTAAAAATAAAGAGAGTTGAAAAACTTAAGACCATGTAGAAATTAAGCAACAACTTTAAACAGTGAACAGTTCAAAGAAGAAATAAAAGGAAAATGAGAAATTATCTTGAAAAAGATAAAAATAAAACACATTACACCAAAGCTATGTGATGCAGTGAAAGCAATTCTAACTGAAATTTATGGCTGTAGATACTAAAATTTTTTTAAAAAAGAAAATGTGGATAAAAGAGAATTCATATATTTTTGGTGATAATGTAAATTACTACAGTCATCGTAGAAAACAGTATGGAGTTCACAAAATAAATTAAAGTGTCTGTTCATGTCCTTTGCTCACTTGTTAATGTTTTTGTTTTTATTTTTTCTATTTTATTTACTTCTAAATCCTTGGTGTAAGTCTTTGTGAGACTTATAGCTTGTAGATATCTATATATTTTTTCCCATTTCATAGGTTGTCTTTTTACTCTCCTTAGCTGTGCAAGAACTTTTTAGTTTGATAAGGTCACACTTATCAACCTTAGCTTTTGCTGCATTTGCTTTTGAAGACTTGGTCATGAATTAATTGCCTACTCCAATATCCAGGAGGGTGTTCTTTAAGTTTTCTTCTAAGATTCTTACAGTTTGAGGTTTTACATTTAAGTTTAGGATCCATTTTAAGTAAATTTTTATATATCATGATAGATTGGGTTCCAGTTTCATTCTTCTGCATTGCCTTGGGTAAAATAGACATCTTGATGATATTGATCTATTCAATCCACGCGCATGGGATATGTTTCCATTAGTTTGTTTCATCCTTGATTTTTTTGAGCAATGTTTTGTAGTTCTCTTTGTAAAGGTCTTTAACTTCTTGATTAAGTGAATGCCAAGGTAAGTTATTTGTGTGTGTGGTGTGTGTGTGGTGTGTTGAGATTGTGTTTTTTATTTGGTTCACAGACTGCTTGTTGTTGATATATAGAAATGCAACTGTTTTTTGCACATAATTTTGTTTCTCGAGACTTTACTGAAGCTGTTTGTCAGTGCAAGGAAGTTTATGACAGTCTCTCTAGAGTTTTCTAGTTATGTAATCATATCATCTGCAAAGAGGGGATATTTGGATACCTTTGATTTCCTTCTTCTGCCTGATACATTCAGCTTGGAACTCCAGTACTATGTTAAATAAGAGGGGTGAAAGTGGGTATCTTTGCCTTGTTCTAGTTCTTAGGGACAAAGCTTCCAGTCTCTGCTTATTAAGTGTAATCTTGGCTGCAGGTTTGTCATAGATAGCTCTTATTATTTTGAGGAATGTTTCTTCAATAACTAGGTGCTCCAGGGTTTTTATCAAGAAGGGATGTTGGATTTTATAAATTTTTCTGAATTTAATTAAACAATCACATACTTCTTGTTTTTATTAATACATTTGTTTCTGTGATGTATTATATTTATTGATTTGCATATGCTGAACCAGACTTGTATCTTGAGAATGAAGCCTGCCTGGTCATGATGGATGACCCTTGATTCTTGATATATGCTATTAGCTGCAATTTGCTGGAATCTTTTTGACATTTTTTGCATTTATGTTCATCATGGAAATGGGCCAATAATTTTCATTTCTTGTTGGGTCATTGTCATTTTTGTGTATTAGGGTGATAATGGCTTCATAAAGTGAGCTAGGGAGAATTCCTTCCTTCTTAAATGCCTGGCTACTTTCTTGTAGAATTCTGCTAAAAAAAATCTGGCCCAGGGATTTTTTTTGGTAGGGAGATTTCTTATTACTGAGTCAATTACTTGGATTATTCTTGGTTTGTTTAGGATTTTGATTTCTTTCTGTTTCTTTTTTGGAAGATTATGAGATACCAGGAATTCCTCCACTTACTCTACATTGTCTAGTGTATTTGCATATAGATGCTCATTGTAATCTCTGATAATCATGAATTTCTTAAGGGTAAGTTGAGACATCACCTTTTTTGTTTCCAATTGTGTTTATTAAACTTGCTTTTTTTCTTGTCATTTTGACCAGGGGTTTATCAATCTTTCAAAAAACAACTTTTTGTTTTATCAATCCTTTCTATAATTTTTTGGAACTCTATTTCATTCAACTTTTTAATTAATAACTTACTTTTTTTTTTACTAACTCCAAAATTGGATTGCTCTTGACTTTCCAGGTCCCTTAGGTATGATGTTAGGCTGTTTTGTTGAGATCTCTTTAATTTCTTGATATGTGAATGCAGTGTTATAAACTTCCTTTTCAGCATCACTTTCATGGTATCCAGAGGTTTGGGGGCATTGTTTTTTTCTTTGTGCTAACCCAAAAGTTATTCAGAAGCATGCTTTTTCTCCAAATTTTCATGTATTTGTGTGTTTTGGGGTGTTCCTGTTGGTGATGATATTTATTTTTATTCTACTGTGGTCTAATAAGATGCTTGGTGTGATTTCAAACTTTTGAATTTAGTTGACACTTGATTTATGCTGGAGTGTGTTGTTCATTCTGTAATACATTCCATGTGTTGATGAGAAAAATGTGTATTCTTTGGTTATTGGATGAAATGTTTTGTAGATGTCTACTAAGTTCAATTGATCAAGTATTGAGTTAAGGTTCCAGGATTCTTTGTTAGTTTTTGCCTCAATGATCTGTCTAAAACTGTTAGTGGGGTATTAAAGTTTATGACTATAATTTTATAGCTGTCTAATGTCCTCATAGTTTAATTAGCAATTATTTTTATAAATCTGTTTGCTCCTATGTTAGATATATATATTCGAAATATTAGGTAAATACAAAAGTAATTACAGTTTCAGACCATGAATTTTAAATCAGTATAACCAGGCTCAAACACATCTTTATTAATCAAAATAGGAACCATTACAACCAACACACAATTTTGCCAACAAGAAGTAAGTTTGTTTATTCCTGTAGCATTTGGGAAGTACTTTGGGACTTCTTCTAGGTTAAACCACTGAGTTGGTCATCATTGTTTATTATATAAATTCCACTTTTCATTGCATATCACAATTTGATCAAGAAATGGTCTGTTGTTGAGCAGAATAAGAGGAGATGACACTTCAAAATGATGATGTTTTTATTTTCAGTCAGCTTATGAGGCACCTACTTATTGAGCTCTTTCATCTTTGGAATTTGCTTCAAATGCTGAACAACTGAAGAGTTGTCGATGAGTTATTCGGCAACTTCTCATGTAGTTGTAAAAGGATCAGCATTGATGATTGCTTTTAGTTGGTCTTTGTCAACTTCCAATGGCCAACCACAATGCTTCTCATCTTCAAGACTCTTGTCTTCTTTACAAAACTTCTTGAGCCACCACTGCACTGTACCTTCATTAGCAGTTCCAGGATCAAATGCGCTGTTGATGTTGAAGTTTTCTCTGCTGCTTTACGACTCATTTTGAACAAGAATAAGAAAATTACTCAAATTTACTTTTTGTTTAACATTATTTTCATAGTCTAAATATAAGTTAACAGCAAATTAATATCATTAGCAAAAAAATAAAGCAAGAAATGTGCATTGAAATGATGTATAACATAACCATATTTATTTAAGAATGTATTCCAATATCAGATGGCACTTTTCAACAATTGTACCAAATATAAATATTTCTTGCTGATGGATTGAGCCTTTTATCTTTAATGGAGTGTATTTCAGTATCCTTTAAATTTTTTATTGGCTTAACATCTATTTTGTCTGATATAAGAATAGTTACTCTTGATGTTTTTGATTTTCCATTTGCTTGGAAGATCTTTCTCCAGCCCTTGGCCTTGAACCTGTGGGTGTCATTTGCAATGAGATGAGTTTCTTGAAGACAGAAGAAAGATAGATCATTTTCTTATCCAATTTCCTTTCTATGCTTTTTGAGTGGTGCATTTAGACCATTAATGTTTAAGTGAATTATTGATATATGGGTGTTTATTCCTGTTATATTGCTGTTATGAAGCTGCTTTGCCTTTTAGGATTTGTATGCTTGCCTCTCCTTTTATGATGAGTGGAGCCATTCTTTTGTTTTTGTACTTTCAACTTACTGAAAGTCTTGACTGGAGGTGGCATAGTTTCTTAGGGATTAAATATCTGAGAAAGAATTTAATTATCCTTCATTAATAAAGCTTAGCCTGGTGAGACATAATTATTGACTGAAATTGCTATTCTTCAAGAATGTTGAAGATTGGTCCCTGTCCCTTCTGGCTTGTAGAGTTTTTGCTGAGAAGTCTACAGCAATTCTGATGGGTGTTTCTCAGTAGGTGCTCTGTCCCTTCTCTCTAGCTTCCTTTAGGATTTTTTCTTTCATGTTTACTTTGTAGAGACGAATTTTTATATATCTTGAGGATGGTCTTCTCATTTAATGCCTCACAGAAGTTCTCTGGATCTCTTGCATTTACATGATTATCTTTCTAGCAAGATAGGAAAAATTCTACTGAATGACTTCTTGGGCTTGTTTCAGGGTGTTCTCAGTTTTCCCTTCTCTCTTAGGGATACTAGTCAGCCATAAATTTAGACTCTTTACATAATCCAATTTCTCTCATAGGTTTTGTTCCTTCTTGAGCTTTCATTCTTTGTTTTTCTTTGACTGGGTTAGCTTCACAGTTTGATCCTCACGCTCTGAGATTCTTTTTTCTATCTTGTCAATTCTGCTCCATAGTCTTATCATCATGCTTTGAAATTCTAGAAAAAAATTATTCATTACCAGGAGTTCAGATGAGACCTTTCTTATATTGGCCAGCTAAGTCTTTATTTCCTGCACTGTTTTCATTGCCTGAATGATCTATATTTCCATCTTCTCATGGCTTTCCTTGACTATCTTTGCCATTTATAGTCTAAATTCTATGTTTGTCATTGGGGCAGGTTGTTCTGTATGAGTTCCATTGCTTGGGAAATGGAAGATCCTTTTGAGGGTGATGACTCATTGAGGCTTTGGGGAATGCTGGGATTTTTTGCTGATTCTTCCTGAGTGGTGAGGTAGACTATTATGTTTTCATTTTTATTTATTTTGGTGGTTTTAGTTAGATAAGTTTGTTACTATTAGTGTAACCTTTTCTGGAATTTCTTCTCCTTCTTCTTCTTCTTCTTCTTCTTCTTCTTCTTCTTCTTCTTCTTCTTCTTCTTCTTCTTCTCCTCCCCCCCCTCCTCCTCCTCCTCCTCCTCCCCTGTTGTGGTGCACTCCTCCTCCCCCTGGGGTGGTAGTTGTGAGGTCATGACCACTGTGGGTCCTGCTGCTCTTCTGAGTCTAGAGGCCCTATGAGGTTGCTATTATATGGCTGGTGCTGCAGGTACATCAAGATGTGAAGTTTCAGAGGTTGAATTCCAAGGAGAGTTGGTTGTTGACATACCTGGAGCACTCTCTAGAGAAACTTTCTGATGATTTGGTCTATGGACTAATCTTCAAGATGCATGATGTTACAGGATTTGTTCTTATCTCCATCTCAGGGACTGTATTATTGTCTGAGATATTGTAAAGGACTGTGCCAGTTGACATCCAGTCAGGGAATGGCACTTGGAGGAGACAGTTAACTTTGATGGTGGCTGTAGGGTTTTTGCTTGGTCTCTGTTTGCTCCAGGGAAGTACACAGTTGAATTAGGCAATGGGTGGTGTTATGGTATCTTCCAAAGAGTCTCATTCTCTAGGATTTCATGGGGAATGGGAGGTTAAAGCTGGCTGAGGAGGGCTAGGTCACATGGGATTGCTCTCTAGTTCCCTGTTCTGAATGCTATTCACTTCTCCTGTGGGAAAAGGGACACTTGGCTGCTGTGGCCATACACTGGAGATGCCTGAGCCATTTCTATTGTACATAATAGTTCACACAGGGAGTGTGAGTTTACCAGGTTGCCAACCCCACCCCACTACCCTCA
Source organism: Tarsius wallacei (assembly GCA_963574415.1). Taxonomy (NCBI): domain Eukaryota; kingdom Metazoa; phylum Chordata; class Mammalia; order Primates; family Tarsiidae; genus Tarsius; species Tarsius wallacei. The sequence continues at coordinate 35,686 of CAUYQG010092586.1, forward strand.
GTTCTCCTTCCCTTGTCTGGGCTGCTGGCACTCAGAACTCAAAGTTTCCTTTGACACCCTTGTGTTTTCCTATGAACTGGAACTTCCTGGTGCACACTCAGTGGGAATTGGAAGGGGAGATGCGCCTCCTTGCCATTGTGGCAGTGTCTTGGGAATGGCAGAATGGTCTGTTGTCCTGAAGCATTCACAAGGGGAGAGAAGGCATATCAGTATGATAGGTCTTTTCCTAGCTTTCCTTCTCTCACTAGAGTCAAATCATGTTCAAACTCAAAAGTTCTTTCAGCAACAGGGTCTCTTGCTGCACCTTGCCCCAGATTGGAGCTACCTGCAGCAGTGGAACCTGTCCTTATGGCAACTGAAGATGCCTGGGTTGCGGGTCTTTCCCACCAAGAACTGCCTACACAAAATGAGTTTTGGGGGATAGTTTGGACACAGGTATTCAGAACACAAATGGGTCCAGCTCCACATGGGATTGGGCAGCATGAACCTGGGCCTTATCCAGTCTATTTCCCATGTAGAACTAGAGACCCATGAGACTCGAGTAAGCCTTCCAGTCCATGGCAGGAGAATGTGCTGAGTTCTAATTTCTCACAAGCAAAATTTCCCACGTCCAGAGGCTGCTTTGTGTTTCCAAAGACAGTTGGGTTGCAGGTGGGAGATTCCTGGCTTCAAAAACAGGTTGTCTGTTTTCTCTACTTTTTGCTCTTTGTAGGACGCAGTGATCCTCTGTGGGTTGAGGAGTCTGTCCTCCACCTCAATCTGCTTCAACTTCTGGGGATCTCTGACTGCTGTGACTCTCTTCTTTGGCATACTGTGTAGGAAGGGTGCTAGTCAGCTGCTTCTAGGTGGTCACATTGAATCCACCCCTACAATTAAAAAAAAAGAAGGAGAAAAGACTTTTTTAAAGAATTTTTTAATTAAAAAAAATTTTTTTAAAGATGTGGGGTACAATTCAGGGTTAGGTATACAAATGGTCATTAGCAGGTACCCTTGTTGAAGGTGTGCCTCCCTTTCCCTGGCAGTTTCCCACTGTTGCCAACCCCACCCCACATCCCCTGGTAGTTTCCCACTACTGCCAATCCCTTTCTTATAGTATTATGATAATTGTTCAAGGTCTGCTTATGAGTGAGAATATGTGGTACTCAGTTCCATGTTTCTGTGATAGATCACTCAGTATTATAGACTCTAAATCCATCCAAGTTGCTGTGAAGTTCATAATTTTGTACTTCTTTATGGCTGCATAATATTCCATCATTTATATGGACCACATTTATTTTATCCAATCCTCTTTTGATGGGCAGCATAGTTGGTTCCATGTTTTCGCTCTTGTGAATAATG
>CAUYQG010092590.1:0-16750 GCA_963574415.1 Tarsius wallacei
AAATATTATTAGAACTAAAAAGAAAGATATACTCCAATACAATAATAGCTGGAGACCCCAACACTTCACTTTGATTGTTGGACAGATTATCAAGACAGAAAATCAACAAAGAAATATCAAGACTGGGCACAGTGGCTCAAGCCTATAATTCCAGTGCTTTGGGAGGCCAAGGTGAGAGAATTGCCTGAGGCCAAGAGTGATTAACCCAAGCAACATAGTGAGACCCCATCTGTACCAAAATATTTTTAAAAATTAGCCAGGCGTGGTGTCTGGTGTCTGGATTCCAGCTACCTGGAGGCTGAGGTGACAATATTGCTGGAGCCCAGGAGTTTGAGGCTGCAGTGAGCTATGATTGCACCACTGCAATGAGCTATGATTTTATAAAATATGTTGAATAACATTTAATAAATTCCCTCAACTCTTTCTGCTCTTAGAATGGATATATACTGAGTGAGTGTGCCTTGTTTAAATGTCATTTGAAATAATTCTTTTTAATGTGTCTTCATATGACTGATATTTAGTTAAATTAATTTGTTTAGTTAGTCTGTCAATTTTGAATTTGCTTTTGGTCTTTTTGATTTGCCAGTTACTATATTTTCATTTTTGTAAGTTCTTTTTGGCATTTTAAAAATATCTGCAAGGTCTTTCCTTGTAGTTTCTTTTCCCTGCACATATTTTCAGGTTTGTTTCTTATGTTTTCAAACATGATAAACATATTTATCTTATATTCTGCATCTGGTATTTCTATATCTGCAATCTTTGTTAGTCTGGTTCTCTGTTTTACTTCTACTGATTCTCTCTTATGTTTTTGGATACTCGATTGTGAGCTCATGTTAATTGCCATTTGTCCTTGGGAATTATTTGGTGTCTGTGTTTGGAGCATCCAGTGAAAGCTTATGTTTATTTCTACCAGGTGCCTGGAGTTGTTACTAACCTGGTGCCACTTTAAATTTATGGCTTGGTTTTTTTTGAGGGACACACAGATAATGGGAATTTTGGCATTTGGAAACTGGATTCCTGTGGGATCTCACTCTGACCTACAACATGTATGGAATGCAAGCATTGCCACCTGTCCTCACATGTGGCTCGTGGAAAGCCAAGCTTTAGGTTCCTGTGGCTTGGCAGATGCTCTCAGGGCAAAGACAACTACCACCGCTCACCATTTTTCTCCTCATGTGTGATGCTTTTCTGACCTCCCATTTTCTTTATTTTCCAAACAGCTCAGATATATATTTTAAAAGATACTTTAAAATATTTCATTCAGCGTTTTTTAGGTGTTCTGCACTGGGAATGAGTCTGTGAATGGGAAATCTGTTTTGTGGCCAGAAATGGAAGTTCCACTATTCCTCTTTTTAAAGGGGAGCAAGTTTTCCTAAAGGTACCCCCAGCAACCTCCCCTGATATTTTATGCCTATAGCTGGGTCATATTCCCATGTTACAATTATTCTGTGGTGAGTTATAACCAGGAATTTCTTCCAGGTCACTATGGGGAAAAGGTTGGACATTTGAACAAAATTGCATTTCCAGTGGCAAGGATTGGGGGAGAGAGTTGTTTGGTGGGCAACCAGTAGCTTACAGTTCTGAATACCAATTAGCAGCATAGTATCTTGGAAGTTTTAAAAATTGGAATAAGAGGCAGTCAGGAAAACAGAAGATTTAATTTTTGGCAACTATTTTATGGTACTCTTAAAGCAATTAATTTGAGACTCATGATTTGTAGGGTGACTACATATCCCATCCTGCTGTCCTATTTTATATCTGTTGTCTTGACATAATACTTAATAATAGACCCTTTCTTTATAAAAAGTGTCATGATGTGGATAATGCAGTCACCTTCTGAATAACCTTTTCTTTATCAACCCATGTTCTTCCTCTATTCTTATCCAAATCCTGATTCAAAACTGCAAGTCTTTCATATTAACCCTTTCCAAACTTGAATATGCCTTAACTCTCAATTCTTTTAGTGCTTGAGTACTTAACATTTGAGCTGTGTGGTCATATTTATTTCTCTATTTGGCAAGCATTTATTGAGTGTTAGACACTATACTTGGTCCTAGGGATATAAAAATGAATGAAATGTTCTCAAAAAGCTCAGTCTGGAGAAGTCATACATGAAGATTATTGGTTTTCTTGTTTCACTTATAGTTTTATAGGACTAAGATAGACGTCTCTCTAGATCAGTAGACAGAGGGCCAAAAGAAGAGGATATTATACCTCATCTTCCAGCTAACTCAGGAAGGAAGACCAGGTCACAAATGTTTCAGAGATGAGGTGACACTAAAATATTTGGAGGATAGAGCTTGGGGAGGAATTGGGGTTGTGGCATGAACAAAGGCTTTGCCTGGTATGGTTATTCTGATACATTCAGTGAACTGGATTGTAAGTAGAGCTGGATTCAGAGTCCAAGATACAGTGAGAGATGCTGTCAGAAAGACAGGAAGGGCCTTCTAGATCATGCAAAGGAATATTTGATCTACCCTTTAGAGAATAGGAATTCGTGAAAGTATTTGAGTAGGGGGAATAGGGTTAGATTTGGGGTTTAGAAATATCATTCTGGTTGCAGTGCAGAAGATGAATAAGAGCAGAGTGAGCCTGGAAGTAGGAAGATCTGTTAGGAAATGGTCCAGTTTATCATTCAACAAATATTAAAGAGCTGGACCATATTTTACATGTTGTACTGTTAGATTAATTAGGAAAAAGGTAATAAGGATGAAAATGAAGCTAGGGAGTGATGAGAAAAACAGAGGTATAGTCAATACAACCTGCTCACTGATAAGTTAAAAAGGATGAGAGAGATGGGTGAGAGAGGGTGAGGTACAGGGAATTTTCAGGTTTAGTGTTTAGGTGATGATGGATATTTCCATTCACCAAGAGTGAGGAATACAGGAAGACTGGGAGTAGGCTTTAGGGAAGGATAACAAGTTCAGTTTTTGATGAGTTAAGTTTAAAATGAAACACTTGGGTGGAGACCTCTATACAGTCAGTCCTCCATTTCTGTGGTTTCAGCCAATCACAGTTTGAATGTTTTTCAAAACACACAAAAATTGGATGGCTTTTTTGGAATAAAAAATAGATGATTGCATGAACATATACAGACTTTTTTTCTTATCACTATATACTAAACAATGTAATATAATCACTATTTACATTGTTAGGTATTATAAGATCCAAAGATGATTGCAAGTGTTTGGGAGGATGTGCATAGGTTATATGCAAATACTACATCATTTTATATGAGAGGTATGAGCATCTGTGGATTTTGGTATCTGCAGGGATCCTAGAACCAAGCCTCCACGGACACTAAAGATGGAAGGATGGCTGTACTAGACAGTTAGATAGATGCGACTGGAGCTGGGGGAGGGGGGATTGGCGATGGACACAGACATTTGGGAGCCATGGTATACATGTGATAATTGAGGCCACAAGAGTGAAAGGATTTCCTAGAAAAATATGTAGAAGGAGGATAAAGAAAGGCCAAGTATAGAATTTTAGGGAATGCCAAAATTGAACAGGCAATAAGGAAAAGAGAAGCCAGCAATGAATGAAAAGGAATATTAGCAAACAAAGGAAGAAACAAATGATTCTGTGAAGGTTTCAAGAAGAAAGAACTCTCAGTTTATCAGAGGTTGATGAGAGGCTGAATAAGAGGGGATTGAAGAGGGTCTTTCATTTTGACAAATGGGAGGTCATGGTTGAGTTTTGTCATGGCTGACATTGTTCGTTTTGGGGGAATATAGACCAGGGTTGTAGACTATGTCAGAGGTAAAAAGATAGAGGCAGAAGCTAATATGCTATTTTAATTTTGTTAAATGATGCCTGATATATTCTGTTTCTCTGCCAAGGAGTCTCAGATGGCCTTGCTGTTGCATGGCCCAGTGGGTCTTGACTGCTCTTTTTTTCCTTCTGGTGGACCTACCATCCCTAGGCCACTTCTCAGGGTTTCCATCCCTTTTGGCTGCCATGGCTTAGAGACAGTATGGAAGACAATCTTTTTCTGCAGTGCACAGGCTTGCACCAGCTTCAAGGTTTGGAGTTAAGCTTTCTTGGGATGTTTAGAAAGATAAAGTAAGTGAGCATGAGGGAGGTATAAAGCTTACAAAGGCCATGTGGGCTTTTCCCTCTGAAATAATGCAGGGATATTTTTATTCTCTCAAGAGTAGGGCTTACCCTTCCTCCATGATAGCCTTTTTTCCCATCCTAAAGTTGCAGTTGAGTGTGAGGCAGCAGCACAGACAGAACAAATAATGCCTCGTTGTCTTACATGTAAGAAGATGTGCAACTGATCTTTCATCTCTGAGGATCTTGGGACTGTGTAACATTCTACCCTGTCCAGAAATGACCCCCTCTGAAGCCCCCACACAGAGTGAGAGCTGCTTTAGAGAAGCATCTACGTTGCTGCCTTTGATGTCTTTCTCCCACAGTGCTTACTGCACAGGTGCTTACTGAATACGTGCGTGCAGACCCAGGTGAAGCAAAATTTCATAGGGACTCTACCCAGCAAATGACATTAGATGGGTGTTAGTGTTAGTATACGGATATCCAAATGAATGTTTGGTCCAAGGTTTTGCTTAAGACAGCAAAGAGAAATCATGCACCTTACATTTTTATTCCAAAAACTGATCACTACAAAGTTAACAGAATAGGGAATATAAACAGAGGTTGTTGATTGTGGGATTGATTTGATGGGGTTAATCAAAGGATGAAGATATTCACAAACTCTGTAGAAGGTGTTAAATCCTCTCCTGGTAGGGATGGAAAAAGCAGTGGTGGCTGGTTATTTGTCAGGGCTCAAGTGCTACATACTGTAATTGAGAGGACATTGGGAGTGCCATGGCAACAGGGTGACATTGATTTTTCTTTCATTTTCTTTAATACTCTCCTGGAGATATAAAAATAAAATTTTCTTCCCTTTATTTTTATCTCTTTTCAGGGTGGGTGATGTTGATTATTATTATTAATTTCAACTTTCTACTTCAGTTTCCAGTGAGTCTTAGAGCTGCTTTAACAGCCTCTCAGGTGGAGGCCAGGCTTCTGGAAGGGCAGGGCTTGGACTGTGGATGTTGCCCATGCCATGGTTACACCAGCTCCAGATGGGGTTGCTTCTGCCGCCTCTGGGGCTGTTCCAGCACCTGCATTGACCATATCTTGCTGGAAGGATAGAACTTTAGAGAACACAGATACTTAAGAAGAAAGCAGAAAAAGAGGGACCAGCAATGAATGAGAAGGAATATTAATAAATGATGGAGGAAACAAATAGTTTTGTAGTTTCAAGAAGAAGGAAATACTCAATTTATTAGAAGTTGAAAAGAGGCCAAGTAGGAGGGGACTGAAGATAGTCTGTTTCATTTCGGTAAATGGGAGTGATGATTGACTTTGGCCATGGTCAACATTGTTCATTTTGGGGGAATATAAACCAGCGTTGAAGAATAATCAGAAGTAAGAAAATAGAGGCAGTTCTGGGGAAACTTCAGCCATGTTTGCTTTCACAACTGAAAGCAACCAGAAACGAATGGGAAAAGTAATACTCATTATAGCTTTTTGAATATCAATGGGAGGCTGAATTCTGTTAATATGCAGGAATATTCAGGAAGAGGATACTGAGCAGTTCCTCTCCATGTCTTCTGAATTCAAACAATATTTAACTTAAAGCAAGGAGACCTTATTAGGTAGTCCTCAAGTGGTATACTTACCACCTTCAGGAAGATATATACCATCTTTCATATAACTGAAAACATGCACATCTATTTCTCCAAAGAAGAAGTAACTATCCAAGTCTAGGCTCTGGGAGAGTGTCCACATTTCCTTGAATTCTGTCATAATATTAATATTCTGTACCTGTGGTCTCAGTTGTAGAGTTGGCCACCATCAACATATTCTATATTAAATAGTATGAGAAAGAGAGGGGATGAAGCGGAATATTAGTTAAAATTTATATGTAAATATATTGCACAGCAAATAAGAAAATATGGGCAAATGCTTTAGAGCTAGTTTCTTTTTTTGCCATTCATTTAAAAAATAAATTATCTTTAAATTGATATATAGCAGATGTACATATGTTCAGGGTACATATGATAATTTGATACATTCATATAATCAGTTTAGGGTTGGACTACTCTTCACCTTAAATATTTGTCTTTTCTTTATACTAGGAGCATTCAAATTATTCTTTCCAGTTATTCTAAAATATACAGTTGATTAATGTTAGCTATAGTTACCCTACTGATCTTGAACACCAGGTCTTATTTCTTCTAAGTGTTCATTTGTACCCATTGATCAACCTCTCTTCATCCTCCCTACCCCGCCTTTTGGACCTCTGGTAAACATCTATCTACTCTATCTTCATGAGATCCACCTTTATAGCTCTCAGTGTCAGTGATTATATGTGATATTTGTCTTTCTGTGCTTGCTTACTTCACTTAACACAATAACCTCCAGTTCCATCCATGTTGCTACAAATGACAGGGTTTCTTTTTCTCTAATGGCTGAATAATGTCATATTGTAAATGTCTGTCACATTTTCCTTATCCATTCATCCACTGATGGACACTCAGATTGATTCCGTATCTTGACTATTGTGAATAGTGCTGCAATAAACACAGGAATTCAGATATCTCTTTGATATATTGATTTCCTTTCCTTTGGATATATCCCCCATAGTGGAATTTCTGGATCATATGGTGGTTTCTTTTTTAAACTTTTTGAGGAACTCTCATACTGTTCTTCATAGTGGCTTATCCAATTTGCATTTCCACCAACAATCTAGCATCTGTTATTCCCTGTTTTTTGGTAAAAGCCATTTTAACTGGGGTAAGATGATATCTCATTGTGGTTTTGATTTGCATTTCTCTGATAATAAGTGATGTTGAGCATTTTCATATACCTGTTGGCCATTTATATGTCTTCTTTTGAGAAATGTCTATTTAGATTGTTTTCCCATTTTTAAATCAGTTTTTTTGTTGTTGTTGTTATTTGAGTTGTTTGAGCTCCTTATATATTTTGGTTATTAATCCCTTGTCCGATGAGTAGTTTGCAAACATTTTCTCCTCTTCCGTGGGTTGCCTCTTTACTTTGCTGATTGTTTTCCTTGCTGTGCAGAAACTTTTAAGCTTGATGTAATCCATTTGTCTATTTTTGCTTTTGTTGCCTGTGCTTTTGAGGTCTTACACAAAAAAATCTTTGTCCTGAAGCATTTCCCCAATGTTTTCTTCTAGTAGTTTTATAGTTTCAGGCCTTAGATTTAAATCTTTAATCCATTTTGAACTGATTTTTTTTGTTTACTTTGTTAAGAGATAGAGGTCTAGTTTCATTCTCTGTATTTGGTTATCCAGTTTTCTCAGCACTATTTATTGAAGACAGTGCCCTTTCCCTATCGTATGTTCTTGGAACCTTTGTTGAAAATGAGTTATCTATAAATGCGTACATTTATATCTGAGTTCTCCATTCTGTTCTACTGACCTGTGTGTCTGTTTTTATGCCAGTACCATGCTGATTTGGTTACTATACTTTTGTAATATATTTTGATGTCAGGTAGTTTGATGCCTCTAGCTTTGATCTTTCTGTTCAAGATTGCTTTGGCTATTCTGGCGGTCTTTTGTGGTTTTGTATGAATTTTAGGAATTTTTTTCTATTTCTGTGAGGAATGTCTTTGGTGTTTTGATGGAGATAGAGTTACTTTCTGTGACTGATGAGGGGATTAATAACCTTTCCCTTTCATTTCTCATCCTGTATTTTTTGCCTTCAGTCAGTACTCTTACTGTTTGGGGTTCTTAACTCTGTGGTGTGATCCAAATCTCCTGAAAGACCCAAGCACTTGCAAATCCTGCTGGTATTTTCCACTAACTAAGCAGCAGACACAGCAAAACTAGGAGATATCCCACAAGATCCCCTAAGTTCCATTTATTGTGTAGGAGTAACTGTTTCCCTTTGATAGTAAGGATAAATCTTCCCAGTTAATACTATAACCCTCCTTTTACCTCACCTAGTTCCAAGAGGAGCCCCAAATGGCTGGGTGACAGTAGTCTGACTTGAGAGAATCATTGTGCCCCCTGGTGGAAGAACTTACCTGCTGTGTGGTAAGACCTCTAACAAGTGCATCACAGAATTGCAGGAATAGGAAGAAGAGATTTTAGGAGTGAGTTAAGAGTTGTAATAGTGAGAGGGGTCACTCCATCTTCTACTTCTTGGATATTTACCCTACATATTTACCTTATAGGTAAGGGGACCATATATAGTTTGCTGATTCAGAGCACATTCTGCATCCTGTGGGATAGTGTCTCAACATCACCAGATAATATCTTTGATCTGGTGTCATATGGGAATCTATGATAGACTATTCTGAAGAACCAGCTACTTCTGAAGGATGGATAAGATAAGTGAATCCCATGGGCATAGCCTATTTTCTGACTCCATTTGACAAAGTGAGGTCACTAGAAGCGATGTTATACCTGATAACATGACAATGACTAACACAGTCAATCCATGGATGATGGAGCTGGCAGAAGCATGGTGGGTTTGGAAAGCAAACTCACATCCAGAATAGGGCAGCTCCCTGTTCCCCCCGAAAATGAAAGAGATCTAGTGTAATCAACCTGACACCAGAATATGATAGGTCATGGAAACTGGCAAGTTAGGCACCCAGCTGGGCTGATAGTCAGTTTAATCTTGGTGAGAGGCAGTCCACATTTTTGGTCCCATGCTAAGACTTCATTGCTGCTGCTGTAGCTACTTTGGTCATGAACCCATTGAAATTACTGTGAAAAGAAGCTGACTGATGTGCACAGAGCATGTCACCTTGTTATTGAGCGCCACAGAGCCCTTTTTTGAATATTTACATGGGTCACAGATATCCTCACTGGGCTCATTTTGAGGTATTCATTCATATATCTCTTCCTCAAACCTCCTTACGAACATTCCTCCAGTCTCATTTCTTCCACCATCCTAACTATCCCAGGAAACTATTGGATATGAATTAGTTTTAATCCTTTCCTGTGAGAACAAATTGGCCGATTGCACCCGACATTTGAAATTCCCTAATGTGAGACTTTTCCTTGTTTGCTGTTTGGACACCTCACATGTAAGATTACAGCTATCCATTTCCAGCAGATTCCAATATATCATGGAGAGCCATCAGTGAACAGAACTCAGTTTTTCTCCTCCTCTGTCAAGTCCTCTCAGGACCTTAGGTCTAGGATGAGAGAAGGACAGCAATATAGTTAAGAGTCAATGTACTGGAAAGGTGAGCTTTCTTCCTGCAAGTCATTTGTGACTTCAGGATCCTCCCCAGTGGATCCTCCCCAATGGATCCACCCAATGTGTATGTGTGTGTTTGAATATATACATGTATCCATTGATAATGGAATGCTACCTGATATTATGGTTAGGTGAATCAGATAACTTCCAGTAGATAATGGACTATTCAAGTAGCATGGGCCTCTGGTGTCCTGTGGTCAGGCATATCTCACCTGATAAATGAGCTAGTGTGGCAAGCCCAGCTGTATAAGTATTACCTCCAAATTCCAAAGAAGCTTACTAATAATTTTGCCTCTTTCTTAAGGCATAAGGTAGACCATCTTGTCTTTACTTGGACATCGAATCCTCAGAAACTGCTCTGAGGTGGTATATATGTGTGTTTATATATACAGGGGATGTCAAAAATTATATACACATTTTAAGTATGACACTTGCTCAAAAGATGGCATTAATCAAATGAATGCTAGTGTCACCATATGACAGGCAGGACAATGAAAATGGTGGAAGCACGGTTAAGTGAACATCATACTACACATTCCTACCATAATTCAATTCAGCTTTGAAAAGTAATACGTAGATAACATCTCTTAAAATGTGTATATATTTCTTTGACACCTCTGTATATGTGTGTGTGTATTTATGAGTATTTATATATGTTTATTTCTGGTAAGCTTGTATCCTAGTACCCCTAATTTTTTAGATCTTAGTAGTATGATGCTACTCATGATTTTTCTTATGATTATTTGACTTTCTCTGTATTCAGTGAGCTCTGGATCGGTGAATTGGCTCAGGTCTTGAAATTGGATAAAAAGGTTTTTTTAAATTTAAAAATATAGTTTATTTAAAAATAAATTAGAGCAAGAAAGAGAAGGGAGAGAGAAGATTCACCTCCCCACGGTGGGGGAGGGGGCCAACGCCAGGAAGCATGGTGGCAGCCATAGCTCAGAGCATGTAGCCACACCAGAGTCTTACAAGGCAATGGAGGGGATAAAGAGTTTTGGCCACACCAGAGTCTTACAAGGCAATGGAGGGGATAAAGAGTTTTAACAACTGTGGTGGCTTTAAGTCAAGTCTTGTTCACTAAGACTGGATTATTTTCTAGTTATATGTATAATGACGATAACAGTAGTAGTAATAGCAGTAATGATAGCTAATATTTTTTGAGCATCTACTCTGTGCCAAACATTGCTTTAAGAGCCTTACATATATTAACCTATGTAATTCTCACAGCAACTCTGTGAGTGGGTAGAAGCTGTATTCCTATTTTGTAGTGAGAAAATGGAGACATAAGTAACTTGCCCAAGATATGTGACTTGAATCCCCATTTATTTAAGGTCTAGGGGCCTCAGAATCAGTTACCCTTCACCAAAAATCCCAGTGAATTAGAGGATTCTGACTATCAGTCTGGCCATATGGCTTACCATGGTGGTCATGCCCACTTTGCCTTGGGTTAAGTGGCAATATTGAGTCTTTATTACTTAAGAAATTTGGTCTCTGCATTGAAAGGAAGAATGTCATTGTCTCTTAACCGTATCTTTGGCCCACAGAGAATGAATGGCCTTGGCAGCACATTTCTGAAATGCTTGTAGTCTTATTACTAATATATTTATTTCTTAAAATTTTGGTGAAGGGAATGTCTTCTGAGCTATCATGGGGATAGAGTTAGGGGGTAGGTTAGCAGGTCACACATGATAAATCCACTCTGACATTCTTATCTCCTGAAATCATTCTATTACTTCCTTTGTGATTTCCCAAAGAATTTCTGGCATTCCAGCCCCTATACATATGGGTATCTGGTTTTCTTTTTTTTTTTTCTTTTGAGTTGGAGTCTCACTCTGTCTCCCAGGCTGGAGTGCAGTGGCACACACATGGCCACTGCAGCCTCAACCTGCTGTGCTCACCCAATCCTTCCTCCTCAGCTTTTCAAGTAACTAAAACTACAGGTGTGCACCACCACGTCCAGCTAATTTTTTGATTCATTGTAGAGACGAAGTCTCACCAAGTTGCTCAGTCTGGTCTTGAACTCCTGGAATCAGGCAATACTCTCACCTCCATCTCCCAAAGTGCTGGTATTACAGGAGTGAGCCACCATGCCTGGCTCGGGTTTCTAAACTCACACCATCAGTTCCATTTCCAGCTGCTCCAGCTGGCATATGGAACCCTGAATTGCTGGTAAGTGTACTCATGTCGATCATTCCACCTAATTTAACGTTTGTTCTTTCCCCCTCATCTAGAATACTCAGAACTCATTCCTACTCATATGGATCAGATTTTTGTCAATGTAAAGTCACAAAATCTTGCAGTTCTTTTGGAGTGAAAGCTGTGTAAGAGGCCCCTTGGGACATGAAAAAGTCCATTTCTAGACAGTGAAGATTGGTGAGCAGGAGGGATGAGGAAAATCAGCTTCTCATGCAAAGTAATTCCTTCAAGGAACTTCATTGAAAGGCAAGGCCAGACCAGCCTTATTACACAGGGAAAGGGGGCGGCTTCTGTTGGCAAGGGATGCTCCCTGAAGTTTGGGGACTCAGGCTTTTCTGAATCATTACAAATTCCCATTTTTGTTTTTAAAAGTTCTGCTCTTTGTTGATTGGTACCCCAATCTATAAATATAATACCTTGCAAGAATGAGAATTCAGCTGACTTTGTAATTAATAATGGTAACAATCAAACTTTCTTTTTTTTCTTTCTGAATCTTATGATTGCAAGAGACAAGAGATTGCTAAAGCAGAGTCCTAGAAGGTTCAGTTCATGTTCCAAACTGAGAATTTAGGAATATGAGCCTTTCGTTCCTTTCTTATTCTCATTCTTTACGCTCTTTACAGGCAGTTGGAAGCATATTTATTTATTGGAATTAAAGATACCATGCCCTAAGTAGTTGTAGGTTGGGTTTCTCAGGAGACTAGCTTGCAGGTTTTTATTAGGGGTTATATTGAGATTAACTCCTGTGGAAGGTAAGGGCTGGAAGGAGGACTGGGTGGAGAGAGAAGTGAACTGTGATGCAGTCTTCGTGGAAGCTTAGTTGATCCCGTGGGGAGTTCTGCAGGTGGGATGATCCTTCAGAGTTGCCCCAAGTAGAGTGAGGAGGATAAGCCTTTACACTCACATGTCAGTCATTGGATGCAGACTGCCCCAGAAAGGTGTGTGACCTCAGATGAGGCAGTGTCCTGAGCAGAGTTAATCCTCAGAGGAGGTGAACAGCTAGGGGATTTCTACTGGTCACACACCATCAGCTGGGATTATGAACCCTTCACTCCTGAAGGAAGATCTGGGCAGTGCCTCATAGTGTAAACCACAGTAGTGTTCTGTGGAATTTTCCACTTGGTCTCCCAGAGTCTTGCCTGGAATGGCTGCTTCTTTCCAGGTAATCCAAGGTAATAATTATATCCACAGTTTTGACACTGTGTACCTGGAGCCTCTGGAGTCTCATTTATTAGTAGCTGGATTGTGTAGTCACTTCCTTAAACTCCAAAGAATCCAGGTGACCAGATTTAGATTCTCTATGTTTTCCTGAGTGTGTAATGTCTATAGGTACCTGGTATCAGTTTCTGAAGCAGTTTCTTCCTTCGAAGTAGCAGAAACCAACTTTGGATGATATATGTAGAAAACTAAATACATTAAAAGGAAAATGAGTAGTTCACAGGGCTCTGAACTCAGAAGACTGAGTTTAGGATTATGCAGCCAGGAATCAAACCTGCCTTATGCCACAGAACTGATTCTATGAGGATGCCATTGCCCCTACCCCAGCCACAGTTGGACACTAGTCTCTGTAGCTTACACCGACACCAGCACCAGCCACTGGGCATTCCCACAAACACCACTGCTACCAGAGTGCCCCTGTCTAGTTGGCAGAGCCTAAGAAAATTACAGGAAAGCCTAGGGAAGCAAGTGTCTGGTACTTTCGTCTTCTATAGGAGAAAGGCTATGTCAAATATAAGGACACGTAAGATGGAAGAATTCTTTGAACCCAGGAGGGGAATTCATATGCTGGGCAATCTTTCCTTTACTTGCTGAACCTCCTGGATGGGTCCTCTATTTTTCTAATGCTTTCTCTCTTATTTTTTGTCTTTTTTTTTTTTTCTGTTTTCTGGGCGATATTTTTCAACTTTTTTTCCTAATGTTTCTGTGTGTGTGTGTATGTATGCGTAATTTTGGCTTCCCTAGTTTTAATTTTTTTTCTTCTTCTATTTTTTAGAGACAGGGTCTTATTCTGTTACCCAGGCTGGAGTGCAGTGGCATAATCATATAACCTCAAATTCTTAGTCTCAAAGGATTCTCCCACCCCAGTCTCCCTAGTAGCTGGGACTACAGGCACAATCCACCATGCCCAGATAATTTTACAAAGTTTCTGTAGAGAAGGGGTCTTGCTGTGTTGCCCAGGCTGGTCTCGGAAGTTCTGGCCTCAAGCAATCCTCCCTCCTTGGCCTCCCAAAATGTTGGAATTATAGGCGCGAACCCCTGTGCCTAGGCCCCTAATTTTAATTTTCAAGAGCTCTCTTATTCTTTGAATATGGGTCTTTTCATCGCATTCCTTTATCATGGATCATAGTATCACCTGTCATTTTACTACTGTTTGGAGGGTAGGACTTCTCTTTGCATTGCTCCTTTCTCCAGGTTCTTCTTTTCTCTTTTGATTCATGTCTCTGTCTTTCAGTGACTGGTGACCCTTGGCCATTCATTTTTGAGAGTGAGGCTATTAATGATAGGGACAGAGTTTCTTTTTTGCTGACTGGTATCTCCTGGTGAGCTGCAAGTAGCAGAAGGCCAGCTACAGTAGCACAACCACATAAGTATCTGTCTTTCTCACAGAACAAAAGGTGAGAGGTTGAGCAGGTTCATGCAGCTATGCTAAGAAGTTATCAGCCACCCAGACTCCTTCTGCCTTCTGCCTCCTCCTGTGTAGCTTGTGATCTCCAGATAGCCTCTTCACCTTTAGACATCATATATGCATTCCAGGAAGGAAAAAATAGAAAGACAAAAAGACCAGGGATAATTTTCAAATTATTCTTCTCCTTTTATTTGACAAAAAGTAGTTTTCTCAGAAACCCTCTGGGGTAGAAACTTGCTTGTATTCTTACTGGCCAAATTAGGGTCATGGCTACTCCTAGGTGCAAAGCATTCTGGCAAGGTATTTTAAGCAGGTACATTGCTTCTTGAGCAAAATCAAGATTCTGTTAGGAAGAAAGGGAAAATGGACATTGGATAGGCAAATGGCAGTGTCAGCTACACCAAGCACAGTATCTGGCATATAAATATCTGCTGAATGGATGAAGAATGAGACAAATTTACAGAGCACAGATACTTATCTGCTGAGAAAAAAAAACTTTAAAAATAGAGATGTGGGGTTAGTTGTGAGACACCACTGTGAGAAATTAAAAATTCTTTGTGTTTTTGCAACTATGAATGTAAATTAGAGTGGAGTCTCTTGGAAAATGACAGAGACTGAAGAAAAATAAATCAAGGACCAGCTTCATCCCTAGGAAGTCACTCTGTTGGCCTCCAGATTAAGAGTCTGCCTTTTTTTTTTTTTTTGAGTTGGGAGTCTCACTCAGTCGCCCAGACTGGAGTGCAGTGGCCGCTCCTGGCCACCGCAGCCTCGACCTGCTGGGCTCAGGCGATCCTTCCACCTCAGCCTTCTAAGTAGCTGGAACTACAGGTGTGCGCTACCATGTCCGGCTAATTTTTTTTTTTTTTTAAATTTATTGTAGAGATGAGGTCTCGCCAAGTTGCCCAGGTGGGTCTCGAACCCGCGGCCTCAGGCAATTCACTCACCTCGGCCTCCCAAAGCGCAGGATTATAGGCTGAGCCACTGAGCCCAGCCAAGAGTCTGTCTTTATATGACTTTTTTGTTCCAAGCTTTCCAAATCCTCATTCCCAAGTATATGCTTTGCCCATTTGCTACACCCAGACCTGACTCATCTGTGATGTTCTGGCCCATTGCTTTCGCCTAAGTTGGTGTGTGTGTGTGTGTATGTGTGTTGTATTTGTACGTATGTGTATAAATATGGGCTATTTGAATAACTCAGGCATTTTCCCCAGTGCATCTATTGTGAGCAGACCTGTGAGAAGCTAGAAGTATCTCTATTTTCCGAATGTGGTGCCATGTGAACTGGATGTTTCCTTACGGCTTTTTGTCTGTAAGGAAATAGGGATAAGAATGATGGCAGTGAGGTTGTTGGTGTTAGGAAAATATCCCCTCTCATTTTCTAATGCTGTTTCTTTGTGGCATTCTTTTTGCCCTGGGAGATATAAATGTATACTCATTTACTAATGGACTGATTGATTGATTCATACCTATTTTGGTTTAGGTGACAATTATGTACAAGTGGACAAGGCAAGTATAGCCTCTGGCCATGCAGAATGTGTGGGCTAAAGTGTGGTTTAGACAAACAGACAGTTATAGTGCAGGGCAGTAGATACCGAGGCCATATTTGGCTCATTTATATAACACTACGTCCTCTGAAGGCCATGCCTATCAGTGCATTTATGTTCTAGGTAGGTCTAGCTTAGTAGCCAGATGGAATATATATATATTTAGGTCCCAGACGTTTGAAAAAGGAAAGTGAGTGCTTACTGAACACTGGAGGCCCGATGTTCATTGTCAAGTGATGGCTGGGGTCTTTCTTCTTGGATTGACACCATAGCTCCTCAGGATGTTCTCCCAGCAGCAAACACTTCTGTGCATACATTTGTCAGATATTGATGCCTCTGAAGCCAGAGCGAGATGCAAAGATTAGAGTAACCTTTTCTGCAGAAAGTTCTCATGCAGCCTGGAGGACAAGGAGACAGAGCAACTCAAGCCAACAGGCCCCTAAAATATGTAATCCAAGGCCACTATCACTTCTAGCCTTTGCAGCTACAATTGCTCTCTAATGATATCATCTCCTGTGGCATTCTCTACAGATGCCCTGTCATTCTTCTGGCCACAGTTGTATGTGAATAAAGCCTGAACTTGGGCTAATATCCACAAGGGAAAAATTATTAGTTAAGGTGTGTTAACGTGTCTTGTCCACCATGCTATTCAACTGTGTGAAGTGAGACCTCATTATTGGTTAGTTATAGCTTTACTAAGAAAATGTATGAGGCCTCCAAAGGTATGTATGAATTGCTTCATTCCAGCACTTCTTAATGGGGTCTCAGGCTCACTCAGTGTCATGGAACTTAAAAACAAAAGTTAAGCTGTAGGTCCTATTATGCTAACACATCTCTTTCTTCCTCTATAGAATTATAGATAAGAAAATAAATGCCATTTGTTTGGGTGCCTATTATCTTCAATTCCGTCTCCAGTCATGTTAATGTCAGCTTTGTGGCAAATGTTATGAACCATAGACCCTAGAAATTTCTAGAGCACTCAGTCCAAGATCCTCTTTTGTTTTTCTTTTTTCTTTTTTGTGAGTTGGAGTCTCGCTCCGTCACCCAGGCTAGAGTGCAGTGGCACGCTCGTAGCCACCCCAGCGTCGATCTGCTGGACTCAGGCATTCCTTCCATCTCAACCTTCCAAGTA
>CAUYQG010092591.1:0-10788 GCA_963574415.1 Tarsius wallacei
GAAGAGAGAGGGGAGGGATGAGAGAGGAGAGAGAGAAGGATGTGGACACAGGATGGGGTTTTTTTGATAGGAACAGTTTCAAGCAATGAGGTCCAGGCTGTGACCATAGGAGCACCATCAGCAGCATCTAGTTAACCCACCACCATCTTCAGGGAGCAGTGAAAATCGATGGACTTTTGTTTATAGACTGAAGGGGTAAGAATATGCCACCCCAAAATATGCCAATTTGGCATAAGGATTATTTTAAGCTGAAAGCAACTGAGAATCAAAAGACACAGAAAAAAAGCTCTCTGCATTCCCCCTTTTTGTCTAAAAGCAGGGCATAAATTTTCCTTTGTGAAGATGTTCCTTCCTCCATACCAGAAAGGGCAGAATGAGAGACAACTCAAGACTTTTATTAGCCCAGAGACAGCACAGAGGAATCTGCATAGCAACATTACTAAAATAGCCCTTACCTTCCATTGGTTTCCCCCATATATTTACCTTCACACAATTTGTGTACCTAGAAGCTCAAAACCCTTTTCCTTTGTCTTGTCACTTCTCCAGATACATACTGCCCTTGTTAAAATGGTATATTTAGCTGGGCATGGTGGTGTGCTTCTGTAATTCCAGCTGCTCCGAAGGCTGAGGAAGAAGGATCGCCTAAGCCCAGCAGGTCGAGGCTGCAGTGGCTGTGAGTGTGCCACTGCACTCCAGCCTGGGCAACAAGAGTGAGACTCCAACTCAAAAAAAAAAATGGTATATTAACATCTGGTTCTAACTGCCTCTTTGGTGTTTCATTAATTTCTGTGAAACTCCCCCATATGCATGTGAAATAAACCTTTTTCTCCTGTTAGTATATCTTTTGTCAATTCAATTTGCAGGGCCCCGGTCACCAAATCTAAGAGAGCAGAGGAAAAAACTTTTATTCTTCCCTGACAGGACATTATTTAGATTCTGAATTTAAAGTGCCCTACAAGCATAAGGGTATTATTGTGAAGAAATACTGGGGAGATGGCTTTGGACCATATTGTTGATGGTGTTCTGGCATCTTCCTAGAAGCAATTAAACCCTGAATGCAAACAATTATTAATCTATATTATCCCAGTGGGTGGAAAAGTTCTGTTTAAGAACACTTCCTACCATTACATCATCAAAAAATTAAAATCAATGTTTCAATTCAAAATGTCACTCTGTTGCTGACACCCAGTTCTTACCACCCCTGGTTATTTCTCAACCTTGGGTAAAATGCTTACAAAGACCACTGGTTGGCAAGATGGGAGATTTTTGCAAGACATTTTCCCCCAGTCAACTGGAAGGCTGTCTGTGAAAGTCAGCTGAAAACCCAGTGCTTGCTTGGAAAAGTGAGGGTGAGAATAAAAACCCAAGTACCCAGCTGTGAAACGCAGTAAAGAGTTAAGATTGTTGACTCGGTGAGATCTGGCATCAATCTGCATCTCCAACTTACCCACTGAGTAGACTTCCACAAATTCTATTCTTAGTGTCTTCTTCTGTACAGTAAGTTAATAATACCAACTTTGTCTGATTGCTACAAACATTAAACAAAATCAAGTATGTAATGCACTAAGCACAGGGTTTGGCACATAGTAAATATTCATTAAACTGTAGCTATTTTTATCATTATTATTACTATAATTATCATTATTATTATTGGATTCCCAAATAGTATGCTGAGAGTAATGAACTCCTTCCAAGTCATTGCTGAGGAGTTGCAGCCTCTTTAGAGAGCTCTCCAAAGCAATTATACTGCAGATGGAGGGTGGAGGTGGGGCAAGCCCTGATTTTATTTTATTTTATTTTATTTTTATTATTATTATTTTTTTAGTTGGAGTCTCACTCTGTCAACCAGGCTGGAGTGCAGTGGCACACTCCCAGCCACCGCAGCCCCAACCTGCTGGACTCACGCAGTCTTTCCACCTCAGCCTTCCAAGTAGCTGGAACTACAGGCACGTGCCACCATGCCCTGCTAATTTTTTGATTTATTGTAGAGATGAGGTCTTGCCAAGTTGCCCAGGCTGGTCTCAAACCAGAGGGCTCAGGTAATCCTCTCACCTCAGCCTCCCAAAGTGCTGGGATTATAGGTGTGAGCCACTGTGCCCAGTGAGCCCTGATTTTAGACACAAGCAGTTTCGAGCTATCAACATGGTATCACTGAGTACACATTTGGCTCTCAGGAGCCATATGAGCTGACTCCCATGTACCACTGGATGGTTGAGAATTCTCAACTGGATGGTTGAGAATTCATTCATCCAGTCACTTAATGGATAGATAGAAGATAGGTAGATAGACAGATAGACAGATATGGATGGATGGTTGGATGGATGGATGGATAGATGGATGGATGGATGGATGGATGGATGGATGGATGGCTGGATGGATGGACGGACAGACGGACAGATGGATGAAGAGATGGAGATGAAGATAGAGATAGAGGAAGAGATATATCTCATACCGGGGAGTTCAGGGAGAAGTCTGAACTGGCAACAGCACCCTCAGGGTCTCTAGCACACAGGTCACACAGGCATAAGCCACAGGAGCATTGGAGATCATCCACGGAGGGAGGGTAGTTAGAAGAGGACTCAGATAGGACTCTGAGGATCATCAACATTAAGCCCCCAGAAGAAGAGGCCTGAGAAGGAGCAGAGACATCAAAAGAAAATCTGACAAATGAGTCATAAAACTCAAGAGATAACTGTTTCAAGAAGGAAGAATCCATCAGTCAGTAAAGTCAAATGCTGCTATAAGATACAGATGAGGAGACCTGGAAAAGATCACAGAGGTCCCTGGTGACTTTGGCAAGATTAATTTCAGAGGTTGAGTGGGGATGGTTGCCAAATCTCAGCGGCCACCAGAGGAGGGATGTGTTGGCAACAGATATAGACAATCCTTCAAGAAGATAGCCAGCCAAAGAGTGCAGAGAGATAGACAGTAGTTGGATTGGATTGTGGATGATGTGAGATAATTTGATAAAGTTTTAATGGGAACTGAGAAACTCACTTCACATAAAAGGATGAGCTTTATATTTTGCAGTAGAATTCATTTTTATTGAATAAGAAGCAGAGAAGGCCAGGTGTGGTAGCTCACATATGCAATCTCACATTTAAGTTTACAGAGACCTGAGCATGATTAAACACTGATAGGGAGGAGTCACTAGAGAGTAGGAGATGGAGGGAGCAGTAAAAAGATGTAACGTGGGCCAGGCTGGGTCTGAAATAGACCCCAGGCTTCCAATCACCCCTCCAGCGCACCTTGAAATTCACAGTCCCAGTGAGGAAGAGAGGGAAGAAAGGGGAGTGAGAGACTAAGGAACATGGGTAAGTTAGACACCCAAGGCTATGCCAGTGCGTGAGTTACGGGTATCAGGCCCCAGTTAGTCAAAGCACTACCATTTTAGGGTAATGTGATTAAAACTTATTTTTTAAGTTATTCTGCAAAACAGAGCTTTTGATTTTTTTTTTACCAAAATAAATCTTTAGGTCCTTTAAATGTTTCAAAAAGGGGGTCCCAAATGGCAGCCTGGAGATTCAATCTAGCTGACTGTGCAAGTATTTTGTCTGAATCATGTTATAAAACATACAAAATTTCTCATAAAAATCTAGACTTCTAAATTCTCTTGAAAACGTGAAGACCTGGTTACACGGGCACCACATGGCATTCATCAGATGGCTGAGTGCCACCTCACTGAAGAGGGGAGACGCCCTCCCTCCAGCTTGCCACAGCCTCACCCAGACTCTTTCCAGACCTGCCTGGCCGCTGAAGGCTCACTCTTTCACTCATGCATGGGGTTGGGTTGGATAGTGCAACAGTCAGTCACAGCCCCATTTTACGATGGGGCACCTTCTATGGACGGCCCAGCAGAGCCCGAAAAGGAAGACACTGAAGATTCAAGGGCAGCTGAGACACTGTCCTGCTCACGGAGCTTAGAAATCAGGGAGGCCGGAGGAGGTCTAATCTCATCAGGATGAGGCTGCTGGCACCTTTAACAGTGCAGATTTAACTTTGCATTTAGAAAATATTCCAGCTGTTCGCATCCCACACACCCACTGATGAACAAAAGCACATTCCGAATGGATGCTCAATTTGCTATAGAAGTTATGACAACACAAATTTCCGGGAGTTTGACATCGTACTGTTGCACATTGGTTTGGCAATCAGGCCAGACCACTGCCTGAAAAGGGCAGGGAGAAGAATAGGTTAGTAGAATATAGAGAATTTCAAAGAGCGCCAGAAAATTTTGGCAATAGCAATCTCGTTGCATTTCTTCCTTTTTCTTTATAAGCTGGAGTCATGTCCTACATCATGCCAACATTTGACCCAATCTTTTCCAGATTCAACTTAGGATAGGTTAAAACAATGGAGCAGGTATGACCCAAAGGGCTCAGAAAATTTATTTGTTTTGCTAAAACTCTTGCAACTGATCATTCGGTCAGTGTAAGCACCTGCCTGCCCATGTCCCTTGAGGGTACTATTTTAAGAAACAACATGGAACAAAAGGGCTTTTTCACTACTGAGTCTTCTCCCACTCCTTCTGCAGAGAGAATGGAGAAAATAAACTTGATAAAGTTGTAATGGGGAATGAGAAAATCACTTCAGATAAAAGGATGAACTTTATCTTTTGCAGTAGAATTAATTTTTATTGAATAAGAAGCAAAGAAGGCCAGGTCTGGTGGCTGACATTTGTAATCTCAGCACTTTGGGAGGCCAATGCAGGAAGATTGCTTGAGCCTAAGATTTCAAGACCAGCCTGAGCAACATAGTAAGACCCCATCTCCACAAAAAAATTTTTAAAAATTAGCTGGGCACAGTGGCTTGCGCGTGTAGTCCCAGGAACTTGGGAGGCTGAGGCGGGAGGATGGCCAGAGCCCAAGAGGTCAAGGCAAGGCTGCAGTGAGTAATGATCGTGCCACTGAACTCCAGGTTGGGTGACAGAGCAAGACCCTGATTCAAAGAAGAAAAAAAAAAGCAAAGAAAGATGAAAATACCTGAGGCCCCAAGGAATTGCACACGATAAGATGAAACTAGAATATTCCTGTTTTGAGAGTTAGTACAAAACTAGAATAGTCCTGTTTCAAAAGCTCTGAAGGGGTATAGACATCAAAGTAAGGAGGCAGGTGGTTCTGAGGTTCTGTTTAGACAATTACAGGATTTGGAAATGAGCTCGCGAAGGCTGCTCTGTTGATCCAGTTGTCCTCCCTCTGACATTTTGTTCCAAGCCAAGGCAGCAGCATAGCACAGTAGATTCTGGATAATGGACCACATGTACCCAGAACAGACCGGGATTTGAACCCCAGCCCTGCTACTTACTAGTAGTCTTGTTACCTGACCTAAATTTCAGTTTCCTCATTTATCAAATGGGGCCATTAATACATACTTTGGAGGACTGTGGTGAAAATGGAATGAAGCCAGACATGGTGGCTCACGCCTGTAATCCTAACACTTTGGAAGGTGAAGGTGAGAGAACTGCCTGAGCCCAGCGGTTCGAGACCAGCCTGGCCAACTTGGTGAGCCCTTGTCTCTGCAATAAATCAAAAAATTAGCTGGGCGTGGTGGTGCATGCCTGTGGTTCCAGCTATTTGGAAGGCAGAGACAGAAGGATTGGCTGAGCCCAGCAGGTCAAGGCTGCAGTAGCGGTGAATGTGCCACTGCACTCCAGCCTGGGTGACAGAGTGAGACTCTGACTCAAAAAAAAAAAAGGAAGAATAGAAAATGGAATGAGACACATTTGCAAAGTAGCTGGATAGTAGTAGGATAGGATAGCAAGCATCCTCATTCATTATGCGGCAACAAGAAACAAAAATAGTTCTTCTGAACATACAGTCAAATAATATTGGGAAGATAATATCAGTTATCAAAATTTGACGTCTAGATTCCTGTATTCTTTTTTTTTTTTTTTATTTGAGTTGAGTCTCATTCTGTCGCCCAGGCTGGAGTGCAGTGGCAGGCTCACGACCACCACAGCCTCAACCTTCTGGGCTCAGGCAATCCTTCTGCCTCAGCCTTCCAAGTAGCTGGAATTACCGGCATGCACTACCATGCCCGGCTTTTTATTTATTTGTTTGTTTGTTTGTTTATTTATGTATGTATTTATTTATTGTAAAAACAAGTTCTCACCAAGTTGCCCAGGTGAGAACTTGTCTCTAAACCCTGGGCTCAGGCAATCTTCTCGCCTTGGGTTTCAAAGCTCTGGGATTGAGCCACCGCACCCGGCTAAATTCCTGTGTTCTTAGCCTAACTTTCAAACTATTCATTATGTGTATCTAAAGAACCACTACAAAAGCTAAGATGAAGCCTTGGGGAGGAATACTTGGGGGGGGGGGGGCGGGCAAAGGAGCTAAAAGACAGGGGTAAGAAAAATTACTCTTCGCTGTTAATTCTGTTTTACACATTTGGAAATTGTTTTCAGCTTTATTAAGGTATAATTTACACACCATAAAATTCACCCATTTTGAGTACATAGTTTAACAAATTTGGGCAATGATATAACCACTCACTCAAGATACACAACAGTTCTAGCACCTTAAAAATGCCCATGCGCCCCTTCACAGTCAATGCCCTCCTCCACCTGGGCCCCAAGCAACCACTCATCTGCTCTCTGACATGACTGTTTAGCCTTTTATAGAATATCATACTCATGGAATTATATAGTATGTAGTGTCTGGCCTTTTGCTTAGTATGTTTTCAAAATTTATCTACATTTTTGCATGTATTACTACTTCATTCCTTTTTATTGCTGAGTAATTTTCTATTGTGTGGATATGTCACAATTTGTTTATCTATGCACCAGATGATGGACATTTGGGTTGTTTCCATTTGGGGGCTATTATGAGTAATCCCACTGTTACAAATCGGTGTTGCATCATTTACATTTTGTTCTAAATGCATGTATTCACACTTTAAAGATTGGGGTGTGGGAAGAATCACCTCTCTGGATAATTAGAGCCTGGAATAAATGAATATAATTATAGTTTGGCTGACCAAGGCCAAGATTTATATAACTCCTCTCCACATTCAATACCCAGTGTCTTTTTATGTACTGTGTATGTAAATACACAAGGACTATATGGCTTCTTCTAAGCAATCCATCGGATTGATTTCCACAGCATGACAAGATGAATCAAATCACTAGGATAATGTTAAATGTTTCCCTATGGCCTTAAGTTTAGTTTTTCTGAACTTAGTTTTTCTCTTAAAAATAATATTTAACAAGAAAAACAAAATCATTTGGTTTCCAGTGACATGGATGTAACTGGAGACCATCATACTAAGTGAACTATCACAGAAACAAAAAACTGAATACCATGTGTTCTCACTCATAAGTGGGCCCTGATCACAGGTCACATGAGCACAAAGGTGGGAACCACAGACACTGGACACTGATAAAGGAGGAAGGGAGGGAAGAGGATAAGAGGCACACAGCAACACACCGGGTACCAGGCTCACTATCGGGGGACACAGGGCACACTAGAAGCCCAAACCTCACTTGCACACAATTTACTTACATAGTAAATCTTCACATGGGCCCCACAACTCTAAAATAAAATAAAAACAAATAAATAAATAAAAATAATCTTTAACACCTACACTCAACAACATGTAGGGGATAAAAATACTTAAATTTGAAACAACAGAAGACATAAGTACCAACGTAGGCTGCTATGGTTTGAATGTTTGTCCCCTCCGAAACATATTGAAACTTGAGCTCCAATGTGGCAGAATTAAGAGGCGGTGCTTTTAAGAAGCGATTGGGTCATGAGGGCTGTGCCATCATGAATGGATTCATTCATTCATGGATTAATGGGTTATGATGAGAGAGGGACTGGTGACTTTATAAGAAGAATAGACCAGGCACAGTGGCTTATGCCTGTAATCCCAACACTTTGGGAGACCAAGGCGGAGGATTGCTTGAGCCCAGGAGTTTGAGGCCAGCCTAGGCAACATAAGGAGACTTTGTCTCTACAAAAAAAAAATCAAAAAATAAGCTGGAAATGGTAGCACACACCTATAGTCCCAGATACTTGGAAGCTAAGATGAAAGGATCACTTGAACCCAGAGGATCAAGCCACTGCACTCCAGAAGAAGAGACCTAATTAGCACACCTAGCCCCCCTCACCATGTGTTGCCCTCTGCAGAGAGTCCTCACCAACAAGAAGGCCCTTACCAGATGTGGTCCCTCAGTCTTGGACTTCCCAGCTCCATAACTGTAAGAAATAAATTCCTTTTCTTTGTAAATTACCCAGTTTCAGATATTCTGCTATAAGCAACAGAAAACAGATTAAGACGCAGGCAAAATTAATCCATGGAGATAAAAGTTAGATAAGTGATTACCTCTGGCAGGAGTTGGTGGTATTGGTTGATACAGGGAGGGAGAGATGGGAGGAGGAGTGTAATCAAGTCTTATGGTACTGGCACTGTTCTCTGTCTTCATCTGGGTGCTGGTTCCACATTTATATACACAGATAAAAATTCATCATGCTAAACAATTAAGATTGTGAATGCATTTTACTGTGCGTATGTTTATTTCAATAAAAAAGTTAAAAAGCAAACAATAAATAGCAATAACTTTTCAATCTTGGATCAAAAGAGATCATATAGATGACTACCTGGCATTATTCCTGGCACATAATAAATGGTGCTTAGTAAGTGTTCATTTCTCTCCTTTTCTTTCATTTCCAAGGAAAATGTTTAGCAAAATGTCAACATTACAAACACAGAGTTTAAATATTCACCCTTTATTTTATTTTATTTTATATTTTTGCTTGCCTAGATGGGATCACATTGCCTTCTCTGAAAACTGAGCCATCATGGGGTAGAGGGAGGAGTTCTTTATATCTGAGTGGATCCCAGCATGCACTTTCAGTTGGACATTGGGTTTGAGTGGAATCGCTAAGGTCTTATATACAATCACTAGATCCAAGGCCTTACCAGCATGGAGGAACCCATAAGCCTCAGGTATCCCAGATGCCATATATCTGATTATATGAAACAATGGCACACTTGAATGAACTAAAGCAGACTATGATTTTTTTTAAAAAGGCTGCTGGCAAGGGTTTGCCAACCAAAACCTTACCTAAACCCTGGAAAGTTTCAGCTTGGAAAGTTATGTAGGGCAGGAGGTTGAAAAAAGAAAAAAAGTCAAAGAATAGGTCTTTGAGAGCAAAATCACCATAGGCTTGGGAGATCTGTGCATGAACTGATCCAATAAATCTTTCTGGTCCACTACGTAAACAGATTGCCTCTCGGCAACTACAGTCCGTGTTTCTTATGCTCAAGCAGCATTGACTTCCTTGTCTTTCTGAAAGTGGCTTGTTCGTACTCAATCTCAAGACAAACAAGAGAAACAGTTTGGCGGCAACCAGCCATGTTTGAGTCCATTTCTTTTTTTTTTTTTTTTGAGTTGGAGCCCCACTCGATCGCCCAGACTGGAGTGCAGCGGCCGCTCCGGGCCACCGCAGCCTCGACCTGCTGGGCTCTGGCGATCCTTCCGCCTCAGCCTTCCGAGTAGCCGGAATTACAGGCGCGCGCTACCACGCACGGCTGATTTTTTGATTTATTGTAGAGACGAGGTTTTGCCTGCCCAGACGGGTCTCGAACCCGCGGGCTCAGGCAATCCACTCACCTCAGCCTCCCAAGGCGCGGGATTACAGGCTGAGCCACCGAGCCCGGCAAGTCCATTTCTTATATCAGCTTTTCACACTAAGAATGGGTCAAAGCTCGCAAAAATTCTCAACAAGATCCTAGCAAACCGGATCCAACAACATATCTCAAAAATCATCCATCATGACCAAGTAGGCTTCATCCCTGGGATGCAAGGCTGGTTCAACATTCGTAAAACTATAAACGTAATTAAATACATCAACAAATGCCAGAACAAAAACCACATGATTATATCATTAGATGCAGAAAAAGCCTTTGACAAAATCCAGCACCGTTTCTTGATAAAAACCCTTGAACATCTAAGCATACAGGGAACATACCTCAAAATAGTAAAAGCCATCTACGAGAAACCCACAGCCAGCATACTCTTAAATGGACAAAAACTGGAATCATTTCCCCTGAAAACAGGAACAAGACAGGGTTGCCCCCTTTCACCCCTCCTGTTCAATATAGTATTGGAAGTCCTGGCTAGAGCAATCAGAGAAGAGAAGGCAATCAGGGATATCCAAATAGGTATAGAGGAAGTCAAACCATCGCTCTTTGCAGATGACATGTATGTACATCTTGAAAACCCAAGAGAATCTGTCAAAAATCTCCTTACACTGATAAAGGACCCTGGCAAAGTCTCAGGTTATAAAATAAATGTGCAAAAGACAATCGCATTTCTTTACAACAATAATAAGCAAACAGAAACCCAAATAAAAAGCACAATTCCATTCACAATAGCTACAAAAAAAATGAAATACCTTGGCATCTTCCTAACCAGGGAGGTGAAAGACCTTTACAAAGAAAACTACAAAACACTGCTCAAAGAAATCAAAGGGGATACAAACAAATGGAAAAATATCCAATGCTCATGGATTGGAAGAATCAACATTGTGAAGATGTCCATCCTACCTAAGGCAATCTCCAGATTCAATGCAATACCCATCAAATTACCAGCAACATTCTTCTCAGACCTAGAAAAAACAACACAGGAATTCATATGGAAATACAAACGACCAAGAATAACCAGAACAATCCTCAGCAAAAAAAACAAAGCAGGTGGTATCACACTACCAGACTTCAAACTCTACTATAAAGCTACAATCATCAAAACAGCCTGGTATTGGTACAGGAACAGACACGTAGACC
>CAUYQG010092594.1:0-31607 GCA_963574415.1 Tarsius wallacei
CCTTTGAGTTTCTAGTTCACTGTCATCTCCTTAAGGTCTGACGACCCTGTGTGAAGTTGCAGCAACCCCACTCAACTTCTCTCTCTGTCTAATCCTGCTTCTCTCTCTCTCTCTCTCTCTCTCTCTCTCTCTCTCTCTCTCTCTCTCTCTCTCTCTCTCTCTCTCTCTCTCTCTCGGAGACTAGGTCTCACTATGTTGCCCAGGCTGGACTTGAATTCCTGGGTTCAAGTCTTGGCCTCCCTAGTAGCTGAGATTACAGGTGTGAGCTACTAAGCATGGGTTTTGAAAATACTTTAAGATGTTCAGTCTAAAAATATAAATAAGTTCAGAGTAGATTTGAATGAATTATCTGTAACTTCTTCCCCCTCCCTCCCTCCCTCCCTCCCTTCACTAACATTTGTTGAGTACTGTGCCAGGTATGAAAAGATGAATAAAGCACCAGGAGTTTACCATTTCCAAGGGGAAGCTTACCATCTTAAAGAAAACTAGGTTCATCTTTCAAGACACTTTCTTTGAGCGCATATTGCAGGTGAAGTGTTATGCTATTCTTAAGTTACCTACAAGGGCCTGATCAAGAGCTACCCTAAAGCGCCTTCATTTTCCCCAAAGGTGATCAACTTGACGACAGGGTCCTACCTTGCATGGCTCACTCTGCCTACCATACAAGTAAGCACCTGGCCAATCTTTTTAAATGGAAGGAAGGAAAGGAGTAAGAAAGATAAATAAGCTACAGATTTTCTCTGGTAAGTATAGTAATGAATATCTAAAAATTAGCAACCCTGAATAAAATCAGATATTTGCTTCTGGCACTATTTATTTTGCACGGATGCCCCAAGGACTGTCCCTTCTCATCCTAGGACCCATGTTTTCTCTTAAGCTAGTCACAGGAATCACAACATTGGCCACAACTCTGGCTGCCCATGAGAACTAGGACAGCCTCCCAGCCCAGGCTGCCTGGTCAAGTCAACAGTAGACTCACAGAGAGGCCCCAGTCCCCTCTCACCCTGTGACCTGGGGGTCAGAGAGGTTGGGTCAGTTAGCTCAGGAATGGAACACTCTTCCCTAAAACATAATGGAAGCAGAAAAAAGCAAACCTACAAGACAATCGCCTCTCTCCTCTCAGAAAACCCTCAGATGCCCTACTATTTCATTTTGTCCCTCTTTTCTTGGCTTAAGGATCCAAGCCCCAACTTCTAAAAGGAGAAGCTAGCTCGATTGAGATTACATTTTAAGCAAACTTATACTTCATTTCACAAAAGATAGAATGTTTCCATTACATAACACTCATCTTGCTGAAGTACAATGTATCTATTAGTATGCGTTTATTACCAGTTGATCATAAATTTCTCAAGAACAGGAGCTTTTGATTTATCCCTCCTTTTATTTTAGAGTCAAGAATAGAAAGTACTTAATAAGTGTTAATAAACTCTCCCCCTTCTTTGGATAAGCAGATGATACAGTGTTTCAGTTAAAAAAAAATTAACTGAGTATATACTGCGTGCTGGGCATACAAATTCTGATCATTATTTTTAAGAAATTCAGAGTCTAATGTGAGAGTCAGATAGTAAACCAATAAATATGAGAAAATCTGGTCAGCGCAGTGGAGAAGTCATGTATACAGGGATACATAAAAAATAATATTTTGTTTATCATGTTGAGAACAATACATATCATATCACTAGCATCTTCATATTAGAAACTAGAAAGAAATTTTTCAGGGGGCTCAGTAACACACACAAAAAATCTGCTTCTTTTAAACACATTAGTTTTCAATCCTAAGTGCTTTGCAATTTGAAGCATCCTGTTTCTCTTCTTGCTTTTGCTACTAGGAAGCATAAAATCAAATCTATAGCCAACCTCTTCAGGATATGGAGAGAACAACGCCCTATACTAGTTTCATTCAGAGATAGGTAGCTGTTTCCTTACCAGCCAGAGGCCTGAATCACAAGTGAAAGGATCTTATGCACACAATTTTACATGCTAATAGTCCCTTGCATCTTATTTTATTGTTCTACCTGATGTTTTTCTTCTAATTTCCTCATTTATTTGAAAATCTCTTTGTATCACTCACACTATTTGGTAAGCTGCTTGAACTCCCTCTTGAAATGAGATGAGCCAATAAACAAAAAAGTAAGATACATAACAGGTTCTGCTGATAAATAAAAGAATTTTATTCCATCACCCAAGAAATGGAAAACTCATTCTTATTTCTTTGCCTTGTTTTAGAGACAGGGCCTCACTCTGTCACTTAGGCTGGAGTGCAATGCATGATCATAGCGCACCACAACCTTGAACTCCTGGAATGAAGGGATCTTCCTGCCTCGGCCTCCCAAGTAGCTGGGATTACAGGCACATACCATCATGCCTGGCTAATTTTTTTAATTT
Source organism: Tarsius wallacei (assembly GCA_963574415.1). Taxonomy (NCBI): domain Eukaryota; kingdom Metazoa; phylum Chordata; class Mammalia; order Primates; family Tarsiidae; genus Tarsius; species Tarsius wallacei. The sequence continues at coordinate 2,386 of CAUYQG010092594.1, forward strand.
TTCTTGTAGAGTTGGGATCTCACTATGCTACCCAGGCTGATTTTGAACTCCTAGCCTCAAGCAATCCTCTCACCTCAGCCTAGGCTCCCAAAGCGCTGTGATTACAGGCATGAGCCACCACACCCAGCTAGTAAGTGCCATTTTATATGCATTAACTATTGTTATGTGTGGACAGAAGAATTCTGGGCTCCATAGGAAAGTATGAGATGTCCTGTCAGCTGACATCTTCTGTTCAGCTTCATTCGGGATAATCCACCAGCACTCAGCTCCCAGCCTGGGGCCCAGAGCACCCTTCCCCTCAAGTCACTTGGAGGACACCAGGATAAAGTAACAACATAACCATCTACGCTGCCTGTTTCCCTTCTACGGCTGACAGCCAGGACAGACAGACTGTGCGTCTACGTGATCCAAGAGCCAGAGAAGCCTCCAGGGCTGGCCTGTCCCGGTAACTGGACTAACAAGCTCCTAGACCAGTGTGATCCAAAGAGACAGGCAGCTACTTCCTTACCGGCAGAAGGGCCGGGCAGGCCACAATGAAAAAGCCGTCATCCAGGGTATCATAAACCTTAAGGAGACAGGCGGTCTCATGGCACAAGGCCTCAAAGAGCACTAAGTTAACCAGTGTCTTCTGGCAACAGGAAGGGAGCGGGAAAAGAAAAAAGGTAGCTGTGGAAGGAGAAGGGAGAATGAAAGATGAAGCTAACCATGAAAATTTAATTTGTTTAAAAAATGACTAGAGAATGGCAGACAATGCACAAATTGTCTACAAGCACGTATTGAATACATAATAAATGGACGTATGAATATATACATAACTATATATGTGTACCATGATAAAAATGAATTCCAGCTTCCAGAAAGCATCACTGTTTGTCTCCCTGCTAGCAAGAACTCTGGAGCACAGAGGTAAATTTCACACTTCCTCTCCGCACTCCTGCAAGACAGAAGCAGACCATGTAGCTTAAGCTGCCCAGGTGAGCAAATGTCACAGAATGCCTATTCAGCGGGTGGTAAATTTCAGCCATCCCAGGAAAATGCCAAGTGGTCTCAGGTCACAAGTTTGGCAAATAGCAATTGGGAGGGCAGGGAGGGGTGGGCATGAGGGATGAGTGGGCCCCAGTAGAGGGGGAAAAGGAAACAAAAAAGAGCTAAAGGGAAAGTCAGAAAGGAAAGGAAAGGTTATGTTTGAAGGAAAGGCAAGAAAACCAAATATGCAAAGACTCAAACACAGGACATTTATCCGGCTATCTAGGTAAAAACGAGAACTCTTTGATTCAAAGAAAGCACGCTTCTGCATGCATCACCCAGGATGGCACTCAACTTTGGTTCAGAATGTCTTTCACAACCGACCCCGTCTCTGAGGAACACAGTATTGCCATGGGCACAGGGGGGCTTGGGAGTGAGTGAGCTGCCAATGTCACAACGGTAAGACTATGATTCAGGCGCCTTACTGGGCTGGAAGCACCTTGGGGGTAATGGCACAACTCACACATGTGTGTACTCCTCCATCTCTTTCCCAGTGCTTCATACATGGGAGGAGTTTCACAAATATTTGCCAAAGCAAGGAACAGACCCAAATAGAACACAGACTCTTCAGTCCCACCATGCCCTCCAGAAGGTCTGAAACAAAAATGTTTAACTGGTATTTCTAAAATGAAAAAATAAACCCAACCAGGGATAGGGATCCATTTTTAACTTTGTCACTACTCAATCTGTGGAGAATAGTTTTCCGCAACATCTCCAGAACAGATGGTGTTCAAAAATATTTGGTGAAACTTACTTAAAAACAATTAAGCTTGTGGAGCCTCCACTTATGAAGGGTAACATTCAGAAGGTGACATTATCGGTGAGGAGATATATTCCAGTGTGATCTTGACAAGACAACCAATCTTTGCATACTTATGCCCAAACAGAAGCCACCTGAGCACTAGGAAGTCACCCAAACACCCCTGTCTGAAACACCGAGAAAGAGCAGAGTCAGTTCTGTAATGAGTAGGAGGGTGGGTGTCCAATCAGGAGCAGAAGAAAGCAATTACTTCCATTCTTTGTTATCACCATTGCTGGTATTATTATTGCGACTCCTATATTTTCCCTACAACATCTGTAACAGTCAGAAGTAACATGTGAACTCTCACCCTGCATAACAACCCTTTCATCCTCTCCCCCAGAGTTACTAGGATGAGAAACTCATCCTGTGAAATTAATAATGGGCCTGATTCTCCAGCTGGTGGACCAGAGACTGGGCTGGTGGAAATTTATAGAGGGAATTAATTCATAGATTTTGAAAGTAATGAGGGAATTCAACCTTCCTGACTTCTACCTCTCCCACATTAATTCAATAGAAAGTTTTCAGAGAGTCTATGGTAGGAACTGGTGGTTGTCCTGTGAGGTTGTAACAGAGTAATCACAGGAAAGCACAAGAATCCATTTAAGAATAATAATCACACATCAAGAACGTCTTTCCCGGTGTAACTCTCTAAAAAGAAAAATAAAGTAATATGACTTAGGCATGCGCACGATGACAGCCCCTTCCTGCCAGGGCTCCAGCAGGCTAGGAGGGGGAGGGGGGCAAGTGTGTGTGCTCCGGCAGGAGGGGACACACTACCTAAAATCAATTCTCTATTTTCCGAAGACTGGCAAAAACAAGGCAGCCGAAGCCCCTCTAGACATTCCTCTGAGACAAGACAAGCCACCATATAAGAAACTAGGCATGTTTAAAGGCCCCAAACCTTCTTCATGTGCTAAAGAAATCAGACCAAGCTTAAGGAAAACAAATGTCAGTGCTGTTTAAAGTACATCAAGGTTCTTTGGGTTAAAAATCTCCCCGGGGGAAGAAGAGGCGCTCCCTGTAAGAGCTATGAGATACAGAAGACAGGAGGGTTTCTGCAGCAACTCCACATTAGATTATTTAATTCACTCCATTACCATAGAGCAACAACTGGAATATTTATTGAAGACAGGGGAAGCAACACAGGGCCAACTAAGAAAGGAGCTGCACATCAACATGCGTGCGTGTGAGCGGGCGCGCGCGCGCGCGCACACACACACACACACACACACACGTGCTCACACGCGGCCTTGTGAATTTCACTTCCGCATGCAAAACCGCCGCAGCCAAGGCTGCACAACCAAACCGCTCAGGAGCCGACCTGGGCCGCTCCCTGGGGACACACCGCACGCACTCCTCTGCCTCTGAGGCTCTGACTGTGCGAGTCCCAGCACACCGAGAGGTGTTTAATAAAGAAAGCACGGCTCCGGAGAGGGTGTTCTCCCCCTGAAGGGGCGGCGGGCTTCTCCTTAAAGCAGTGGGGTCAGCCAGGATGGAGGAAGCGGTAGAGGCAGGGAGGCTGGGGTGCGGCCAAGGCAGACCCCGTGCGGCTGGCCGTGCATCCCAGGCGGGGCAGGCGGAAAGACTGAAAAACACTGCTAAGCCCCGCTGCAGGGACGCTTGGCTTCGCGGCGCGCGCGGGCTGCCGGCAACGCGTGGCCTTCGGGCCGGACCCTGCGCCGGGGCCGCGCTTTCCCGCGCGGGCGCAGGGGAGGCCCGGGCCGGCGCGGGGCAGGCGGGCAGAGCCGGCCCGGCGCTCTCCAGCGTCCCCTACGCTGGGCGCACAGCTCCGCCGTGCAGTCAACAGATCTGGGAGGCGGACGCGGCCTCCTGAGCCCCCTCCCCAGGAAGGCTCCCTGTGGGGGGTCCTGAAGCAAGCCCCAGGCGCTCTGGTCCCCAGGCCCAGCGCCCAGCACCATTATCCTATCTGAAAGGGGCCTCCAGTCTCAGCACGAGGCCATGTGGCTCGCCACCGGCGTCTCCCTGTTCCTCTGCTCCAAAAGTTGCATTTTGTGAGGCGTCCCCTTCAACTCCTTCCACGCCACTTCCATTTCTCTTTTCTACCTGGTCTAAATGAACAGGCTCTCTCATCTCTGGGGTTTATTGTAGCTCCCCCCCCCCCACCTCCCCGTTAGTTGGCCGCAGAACGACGCGACTTTAATTTATTCCTTACACGACGCAGTTACTTCTCGGGCCTCTTTATCCTCGGTGGCGCGCGGCGTCACCACCCACCCGCACCCACCCAGCCATTTCTCTCGCAAGGGGTTGGGGTTGCAGGCACCCTAGTCGGGGCTGCACAAAGGAAAGCAGTGCGTGTACTGCCCACTCTTTGCTTTTAAATGTCTATTAATGCAAGCCGGGTGCAGGGCCTGAGAGTCTCCGCATGCAAATTCTGCAGAGGGGAATGAAGAATGAAGGTCTACACCCTCCTAGCCATAGAGCGCCTTTCAGAACGGTTGGAGGCCGGGCTCATCCTTACAGCCTTCCTTTGTTAGGGACAAAAGGTAAATGCAAAGTTTCCATCCTGCTAACAATGGTAATTACAAGGATGATTCTCTTATAGTGACAACGCTGAGGTCTCAAATCACCTAAAGCCCTCAGAAAAAAAGGACTGACTACATACTCTCTCTTTCTGCCTTACCAGCACAGGCCACTAGGTAAATTTATTCCTTTGACCTACTGGCAGATTCAACCTGTCTTAATGCAAGACAAATACATAAACTTTTCTCTCACGCTTACTGACCATACTTTCTTAGGGAAACTCAAACATCTTTCTAAATATCCTGACTTCAAGTTTCCAGAAGCCACACTGACAGGTAGGTGAGAAACAGAAATTATTTCAGGATTTCAGCCGAGGCAGATGTTACACAAGCAACTCTCCACCATTCCAAGGTGAAAACCCAACCCCTTTCCTAAATTTCTGGGCTCTAACAGATGAACTCAACAAGGTATTCCTGCATTTCCAATTCTGGAACCGTAAATCTCTGTATATTCCAAAAGAGATTTCCAGTTTCAAATTCAATAGCTACAAATACATAGTATGGAAACAATTTTTGCATTCAGTCACAAAGTAACAAGGTGGATTAAAATGGGACTGGTCTCCTACTGGCCTTGTAAATGGGACACCGAATGACTCAATAATAAAAAATTTTAAAATTCCACTAATATTTTCCCTCCTGGTTTGCCTTTTCCAATTCACCTTGATTGATGAAGGTAGCCTTGATACCACCATAACCAGTTCGATGTGACTGTTTAGGAAAGAAATAAGGATTCATGGGATAAATCAGAACCGCCATAACAATGAAAAAAGAATTTTCTGTTATAATTGTTCCACCTGCCTTTCCTCCTATGAACCTAAGTTTTGGCAAGGATCATGTTGGGGCTCAGGGCCCATGGAATGTGTGGGTCAGATTGGATCTCTACAGTCACCAGCTGTACGAACATGGGAAACCAGAAACCAATGGTGTGCTCAAAATAGTCTGCGACCATAGAGGCAGTCAGCGCTAGGCCTCAGAAGAACTCCTGATGTAGGGCCCAGCAAACTTCTGCCACACCACAGAGTTCTATGCACTTGTTCCACTGCATTAAAGATGAAGAAAGCAAGGTGAGTGCCCACTCTATTTTAGGGAGCATCTCAGAGTTGGTTAAGGATAAAGAAACAAAGCATAAAATGAAGAGTTATGGAAAGAAAGATGTAAAAAAAGAGAGAGAAGGTGGTGGAGGGGAACCACCCCGTCCCGTCTCCCAGCAGTGACCTCAACAGGGTACAGTGGACATTCCCTGCCAGAAAGAGATGCAGCAGATATGCTTTATTCTGCAATGTGGCTATCCATCAGGAACCACTTGCAATTGCTACGGGACTACCAGATCAAGTCTGAGCAGGGAACAACCATGTGTCTTCCTCAGAGTGTAAAAACTATGCCAAAAAAGGAACAAAACAAAGATTTATGCCAGAACAGCCATTCTTTGGCTGTGTTGTCCAATATGGTAGATACTCGTCACATGTAGCATTGAGCACTTAAAGTACAGCTGGGCAAAATTACGATGTGCTGTAAATGTAAAATATACAATAGATTTCAAAGCCTGAGCGCACACACACACAAAACAAACCAGAATGTAAAATATCTCATTCAATTTCATGTTGATTACATGCTGAAATATTTTAGATGTATTTGGGTTAAATAAAATATCTTATTAAAATTAATTTCACCTGTATCTTTTTACTTTTTTAAAATAGAAAATTTAAACCCTTAAATAAAAAATTTCATGCGTCTACTGAACAGCACTGTTCTACGAGATTCTTTCCCCAGAACTCTAGGATTGGGAGAGGAGGGTGTGAAAGTGTTGAAATGTCTTTTCCTGAGCTACCCCAAAAACTTTTTTCTCTCATCTAGACAACCTTTTAACATAAAAGCAGGGTCAGTTAGCATGTTAGTGAGCCTCTAAAACTTCCAGGTAGAGCTAGTAGAAAACTCAACCTGAACAGATAGGGACAAACTGATGAGAGAGGTGGTCAGCATTCTGCATATGGTTCCAGAAAAATATCAGTAGTTGCCGCCATTTATTGAGCACACTCACTGAACTATGTGCTTTAGATTATTGTCTTTTTTAGTCCTTCAAGCAACCATACCTAGTAGGTATAATTATCTTCACTATACAATGAGAAAAATTGAAGCTCTGTTAAATCAGATAACTTACTAATATTACAAAACAAGGTAGGATTTGACCCCAGTTGATTTGACTCAAAGTCCATGCTCTCTCTATCATACTAGATTACTATTCAGAAAGTCTCCAATCTTCTTCAAGTGTCTTCCTCTCCAGGTACCCAACACTTGAAATTCTAGCATTAGAGATTCATTCCTTTGACTTTCTTTCTCTTTAAAATACAAATAGTTTGGACAGAGGTTTCACATAAATCCTCATCATGCCTACTTCAAGTCAAATAAAGTTATCAAAATATTTTTTTCTTAGAGTAAGTACTGACCAAACGAGACAAGAAACACAGTAGAGACCCAAACATGAAGAGAAGTCACTGATTGAAGAGGTTGAAAAATGGAAAGTTGGGAGTGCCAAAGGCAAAATTTGGTGCCATTTACATTAAGACTTAAGAATATACCCAATGCAGTCTTCAAATTGTATACATTAAATATGTACAGTTTTCTATATCGATTATACCTCAACAAGCTGTGAGAGAGAAAAAAGAGAAAATGCACTACTGCAATCATTTTATAAAATAGTATAACAGTTTCTCAGAATCTGAACATAGAGTTTATGAGCCTATGAGCCAGCAATTCTACTCCCATATCTAGAAAAATGAAAACATTATATATCTACACCCCAAAATAATGGCCAAAAAGTAGAAGAAGCAACCCAGGTACCCATCAATTAATGAATGAATAAGCAAAATGTGGTATATCCATACAATAGAATATTATTTGGCCATAACCAGGAATGAAGTACTGATACACGCTACAGTACACACAGCTAAACCTCAAAACATGCCGAGCAGAAGCTAACGAACAACAACAAAATCACATATTGTATGACTCTATTTATGTGAAATGTCCAGAACAGGCAAAATCCACAAGGACAGAAAGTAGATTCATGGTTACCAGGGGTTAGGCGAAGAGGGAAATATGAGTTGATTGTAATAAGTATTGGGATTTCAGCAGGGAGGGAGAAGATGATGAAAACATTCTAAAATTAGACTGCGATGATGGGTTTATATTTATAACTTTGTGAACATAAAAACCATTGAAACTGTATAGTTTAAATGGGTGAATTTTGTGGAGTTGGAAATGTACCTTGAGAAAGCAGTAAAAAAACAATAAAAAACAATAAATCTACTATGAATCAAGGTTGCCCTTATACCAAAGATGACATTTTTTCCTAAATAAGTAACATGCTAGGAAGGCAAGAAAAGGTCAGGTTGCCCTAAACTCACTTTGTGCTGCTTTTCCTGACTTGAAATTTTGTAAGTTGAGTAAATGAATGGGCCTATGTATCCTCAGAGAGGAATATTTTTAATTATGATTACACGATGTCGCCAGTTGCTGATGCTAAGAAAACACCATCACTAATGTATGCAATTCTGGCTTTTCAGGTGGTTATTGTCCAGTGTGTAGATAAATTAAAACCTTTGTCTCTAATCTTCCCATTCTCTTTTTCCTCCTCTTCTTCTGATCTAGTCCCAGACTTTTGGCCAAATATAGCTAATTCTCACTTTAAGAGAATGGCAAGAGAAACAAAAGAAAGCAAATCTTAAATTCAGCAACTTTTTCTGTTTTCAGCATAAAAATCAGAGTCTTGGAATTGGCTCCATCTTTAAGGACCATCTGGCATAAGCCTCTCTCTTTCATATAAGTGGACTAGGCCAGAAATAATAAAAGCTAGTAGCTATCAACTGTTTTCCCTATGCCAAGCACTGTAATTTACATGTATTACATCATGTAATCCTCACAACAACCCTCTAAGAGAGATGCCATTATGATCTGTAGTTTATAGATAAGGAAAGTTAGGCACAGAGAGGTTTTGTAACTTGAAAAAGGTCACACAGCTAGGAAATAACAGATCTGGGACAGAAACCCAGAGAGTTCTTAACTACTACTATTATAGTTTCTCTGAAAATTATTTAAGCAATTTGTCTATTGTATTATAACTGCTTAGTGGAAGGTCCAGAACTAGCAAGGGAGCGAGGTACTCATGTCAACACCGACTTAATTACACAGGTTTCAAGTCAGGCACAGTGGCTCAGGCCTGTAATCCCAACTCTTTGGAAGACTGAAGTGGGATGATTGCCTAGGAATTTGAGACCATCCTGGGCAACATAGTGAGAGCCCATCTCTTAATAAATAAATAATTTTTTTTTAAATGACAAAAAGTTCTGTAGAAGATATAGTTAACACTACAACCTAAACCAAAAAGGATGAATGTTCTATCCATTGTAATCTTGGTTTCCATTAATAATTGAGAGGTTGAAAGAGAACTGTCAGAGGTAAGAAGACCCTCTGGCAAGTCACTACTGACCTTATTCTGCCAAAATGGGAGATAGGTGTAATAATCTTATGACAGTCTATCCTTGCACTTTATTTTTTTCTAGAAATAACTCTGCTAAGTTCTGAAAAGTGACATCTCTGAGATGCAGGTTGGGCAGAGACGACCAGAGAATTTCTTCATGAGAGACAACTGACTACCCCATTACTTAATTATAGACTAGCAGATGTATGTTTCTTTGGCCTGAAAAAGTTAAATGCAACAACATCCTGTGAAGTGGAATAAGATATAAATCTTGAGATATTCATTTTAGAAAATACAGCTTCTTTTATTTATGTAGCCCAAGGAGCTCAGAGCATTTCGCAAGCAACTCATGAATCCTCAACTTATTCTACTTATCAATTACTGCATTCCTTAAGTCTCACGGTGCCACCGCAGAGATTGGGCAATGGAGTCAAGATGATTCTATTACTCTAAGCCAGGTTAATGTGGCAATGCAAATGGATGGGTCATATGAAAATGAGCACGAGCTGCTGGGTGCTGGACCATGCACACTGCATCTATCATGTAGTGCATGTAGTGAATTTTTTTTTTAAGAAAAGAAATAAGAATGTATTTAGATTCACTTTACTAAGTTCAAACATAGCAGCATCCATCTAAAAGAGGTTTGAAACTGAAATTAAGGATAAGCTCTCTAAGCCACGCACATAAACTGTGTCGTAAAAGCAGCCGGGGTCATGCTTTAAGTGAAAAGCGAAAACACCTTCCTATGTCAAAATGTTCAACACCTAAGTTCTGGTTTGCTTGCTTGTTTGGGAGTATTTTTATACTTTTGCCAACAACAACAACAACAACAACAACAAAAAGTTCATGCAAATCAACAGAATGCAGGGGCAAGAGCATGGGGGCAGGCCTGGCACTAGCCTCGAGCTAAGCACACCAGCAGGCGATGCTCCCTCTCAGCCCAGAGCGCAGCCTGCTGCCAGGCTTGGAACCCACACCCTCGCTGGGCCCAGCTCTGTGCCTCACAGCTCCCGGGTCGCAGTTCTCTCTCCAAATCCTCTTTTAGCTTCCTCGGTGAAACCTAAATCTCTCTCATCCCCATTCCTCACAAACACTCCTATGGTCAGAATAAATGACACCAAATTTCCAAAGACTGCATTCAGGCAACTGTGACCCACCTGTCCTTTGCACCTTCCTCCCCCTGCCCAAATCCTGGATTTTTCTAATTCTAGTAGTAGACTAGAGATGGAGTCTACAAAAGTGACTGGAGAGAAGGGACAACATTGTCACAAGTTCACCTTATGCTGTGTCTCTCAGAGTCATATAGTATTGCAATACCCTGATGCTAATAAATAATAGAGTCTAACCACATTACTTCTGCCTTAACACACTGTTGTGCCTCAAGGTATCATCAAGTAAAACAGACTTGTAACGTCCCTTCATTTGATCCCCTTTTCCCTCCACAGCCCCTTTCACAGAAGGTGGGGGGAGACCAAATTCTTGAATTTTCTCATCAGCCAGAAAAAGTTTTTGCATTTGCTGGGTATAGATGAACTTCTATGAAAATCACCCTTGCCACTTCCACCCCAAAAGGAATCGAATCAGAGGCTGCTCTGCACTGTCTAAAGTTATTTCACTCCTGTTCTGCTCAAGGTCTGATACCCTTTATTTCCCTGCAGTCCACAGCTGCCTTTCACAGTGGCCTGCCCACTTATATGTGCAAATACACACACACACACACACACACAGAGAGAGAGAGAGAGAGAGAGAGAGAGAGAGAGAGACATGCAAATTCTTCTCTAATGCTTTAGAGAGGAGAGGAGAGGAGGAGAAGTCCCATAATGTAATTGCTATATTAAAAAGAAGTGGCAGGCGAGAATAATAAGGGAGGGTGTCAAAAGTGAAATACAGTAGTAGACTTAAAAACACACACACACTACAGTTCTGTGAGATGGGGGTGTTAATTGAACACAGAGAGAAAAGGAACGAGAGAGAACAAAAGGGTGTTAAGGAAGCAAAAAATAATTTTTTAACCTCCTCCAATGATTTGATTTGAGTTAACTTCAGTACAGACAATGCACAGAGGAAAATTGGCTGAAAAGTGCCATATATAGCTATTATATTCTAAAATTAAAAACTATTCACAACAACCGCAGCTATTCGCTGCTATCTATAAATATTCTCCTTAGTAAATGGCACCCAATATTTTTTGTGTTTTCCTAATTTTTAAACTTGCATGATTTTGACACAGAAGTAAAAAATAAAAGTCAAGAAATATTTTAAAATATATTCAAGGTTTTGGAGGGTTTTTTTTTAAGAAATGCAGTGTTTGACTTTTTTCTCCTTTTCTTCCATTCCACAACCCCATCGTCACCCCATACACACGTGTAAAGCGCAGCCTTCTGCTAATGTGTCAGAAGACAAGGGAGAGATCTTAAAATCCAAAAGAAAATGGGATATTCAATGGTCCAAAATTTGAATTAAATCTCTATATTCCCAGAATTAGCAAGCGAGATAAAAGCTACATCTATAATATTCACTGTTATAGGTCCTGACCGGGTTTTTCTAGCTGCTGTTCGAGATTTGCCATCGGAGCTTTTTGCTGGCATTCTTTTTCTTAGCATTTATTTTTAAAAAGCAAAAAGATACCAAAATAAAAACTTACACTCTGAAGCAAGAAGACACATGGGTTCTTTTTTTTAAAATATCCCCACAGTAATTTCTGACTTAAATACCCATCAACCAACTGTAATTCAGACAGTGCTGCCTACTTTGGGTGCTATGCGTGCATGCATATGTATGTTTAAAGTTCCAAAAGGTTGGTAAGACATCTTAGCTAGTTTTCCCATGCACTTCTCAGTCCTCCAACTAAAAGATCATTAACAAATGCAGAAAAAGAAAAAGCAACAAATGAATGCAATTATCAAGTTCTCAAGAGTTCTGCCAGGTGAGCCAAGTGTGTGAACTTTGTGTCAGTACACAAACAAAGCCCACCCCAAGTCAAGCAACCTCTATAATTCTTGAGATAGAAGCTCAAAAACACTCATTAAATGTGAGGAGGCTTGAAAGTAACAATAGAAAAAGTCCCCAAACAATGAAGGAATGTACGTGAAATGATCATGCCAGCGATCTTTTCACTAGCTCTGTATCAAGAGGAAGAAAGAAAAAAAAAAGAGCTCTTGCAACTTTACAGACACTTCATTTCTCCGATACATCAACCGCATGGAAGATATGCTGGCACGCAGAACGAGGGTTCTCAGATCCTAAGCAGCGAAGTAATCGTGCTTTAGAATCAAAGGGTTCTTTTCAACACACCACAGTTGACTCCTACCTTTAACACAACACTTAGCATTCCAGGAGAGAGGTTTCTTCCTCCCTTCAATCCTTCCAACACACAAGTTGAAGAATAAGAGGCAAGTAGGCCTTTTTTTCCCTCCACTTTCACCAAGTCCAAAACTGTGTGTGTGTGTGTGTGTGTGTGTGTGTGTGTGGTTTCCCTTTTAACACAGGGGGCAATGATTCTTATCATTTTCCATTTATATTATTTTATCAACAGTTAAAAAATATATTATTCTAGAGACAACACAAAAAAACTTTAATTTAGATGTTAAAAGAACACAAAAATCTTCAAACATTAAATGTGTTGACATAAAATTTTAAAAAAACAAAACATGTAATCCAACCATAAATTACACTTTTAGCCATTGTTTTGACCAATACGACCACTTCCTAGCACCATAGTCATTATGGACAAGGAGCCAACTCTAATCCACACCTAAGAGGGATCTCTCCTCACACCCACCCACTTTGATCTACTGCCTCAGTAGGTTTTAATTAGGAAACTAGAATTAAACACTTTGGCCACAATGTACATTTAAGTGCCCTGACAGGCCTCCTTTCAATAAAAATCTGATAAAGTCTTCAAAAATAGACTCTCTTTAGTCCAGATTATCACACATATTTTTATATTTTGATTCTACATTTTACAAACCAAGACCAGCAGGAGCTCATACTTGATTAGAAACGAATTTCAACAAACCAAATATTCAAAGTAAATAAGCACCAGAGATCAAAGAAGAAAAAAAAGAAGAAAAAAGAGAGAGAGGGGAAAACAAACAAATATATATGTACACACATACACACTCTTAGGTTTCTTTCTCTGGGTTAATAGAAAAAAACCCTAAAAGTGTGACAAATTGAAAAAAGCTCTTTTGATATTTGTATGCACAACCCATAAATCTCTTAAAAGGTGTCTCACAGCTAAAATAATACAATTAGCAGCTTCACAATAAGATTAAGCTCTGGCAAGGTAACCTGGAAGACTCAAAGGTCTGAACATCACTTCTCAGGTGCTTTGTCTAGGATGTTATGCACGATACAAATAACATCCAACAAAGGAGCCGCTTACTAATTTTACATGCATTTCAAGGCCCAAGTAATTACATATTCAATCAACAGTCCCATCTTGAAACTATTTATTTTTCTAAAAGAGAAGCACAGAGAACTCTCAAAAAGAAAAGCCACCCTGCGTGCCCTCTCCCACTACCCCTTTTTTATGTGTAACTATCAATGTATATCAACCGGGCATGCAATCATATTTATTGTCACTTTCATTCATGTCATGCCCTTGCTTATATGGTTTAGATATGAATTATTGACTGTTACGCTCCTTGTTGTAAAAAATAAATAAATAAGTAGGATGTCAGGTACTTCCAACTGCTCTCAAGCGAGCGGGTAAGTCGGAGCCCAGCAGAAGCTCCCGCTTTATATAACCAACCCCCCCTTCCCGTCTCTCATCTTTATTCCCTGGTCTCAGATTGCCTTCTCAAATCTTTCTTCTTACCAGGGAGAGATTTACCCACTTTGGAAAATTAAGGATTAAAATCAACAAACGAGAGGATGTTGCTAAATGTCCTTCCCAGAGCATCTGTTGTTTAAGAACACCTCTGATTGATGACTGCTATTTTTTAATTGTTGCTTTAAAATTTAAATGCCCTCCTGGGATGTGTTATAAGTGTGTTAGTCCATGATAGAGGTCTAGAAAGTAGAAAAACAACAGAGTGAGTGATCTCATGGCATCATCCTCTCCTAGACCCAACGATTCTCCCTGCCATAAAATCACAGGCCACTCAAATACCGATAAGCTAATGTTATATAGCGCTTTCCACAAAGGTATTTGACAACACTGTGTTGAGAACCTCTAGTCTACTGCTTTGTGTAACTACCAGAAAAAAAGGAAAGAAAACTTAAAACAGTTTAGCCCCCTGCATACCCAACTCCAAAAAAAATTAGGGTTTTAAATATGGGTCAAAATATATTCCTTGAGGAAATGAACTTTACTTTCATATTTTTTTCCCACAAAGGCAGACCATTCTATAAATTTATCTTCAGAACCTATATCGTAGCCCCAGTTTCAAAGAGGCTGGGAATAGAGTTAAGGAAAATAAACCAGTAATGTTTGATAATAACTGTCAAAGAAACTTGATGCTCTTTTAAAGAAACCAAGGCAAGAACTTCCTATTGGGATACACAGTCAATCTTGATAGTATTTTTATTCTGAAATTGTAATTTTTAAATAATAGGTTTGTGACTACTGGTTAAGTAGTTCAACTGGCCAAAGAAAATGCTAAAATATTGGAATCTCATTCCTACCTGTTTTTTCTTTGATTTCACACAACACATTAAACAAGGCAGGCTTCATTCTGTGGCAGTTTAAAGCATGTTTTCTGCAAGAAAGAAACAACAACATGATAGCTTAGGTGGACTCTCCAGATCAAACTGCTGATAATGCATGAGGGGCAAAAATTTGAACATTTAGCCAAAATTATATATCAAGCATAACTCTGTGACATGCTTCAATTGTTTTTATGACTTAATATACAGAGTCCCACCATAGAAAAAGAAATAATGTTAATTAGCAGGGAGAGAGTAGGGATTTAACTACAGAACAGAACTAACCTAAATTTTGCCCATTTAGGGAGAAGGTTTTTTTTTTAAGTAGTTTAATCAAAGTGAAATTCTTAAACCAGTAATCCCACCCAGGACAATGAATACGGCAAAGCCAAAGGCACAGGTTAACAGTTTTGTATAATCTATGCAATGACCACAGTCCAGGAACTGTCTGCCTCTCGGTCTGTGTGTTTTCAAATTTAATTCATCCATGTGTTCAAATTCATTCTGCAGATGCCCCTGTATTCTCATAAACACAAGATGCTTGAAAGGTCTTCTGAGTAGAACTGTCAATTTATAAAATTTCAGTCCCCAAGTTAAAGAGTATGGAAATGCATTGCCAGGGGGCAAACATGTCCATATGGGGAATAAATTCATTTCTCTGTGTTCACATTATGCCTCTTGTGCACACATCGCTTATTTGCAGGTGTTGAAATTCAATTATTTACAATTAGGACCTTGCACCCATTGGGGAAAAAATAAATACAATTTTGCCTTTCAGATTAGTGATTTACCTGGTTCGTGTGTGTATGTGTGCGTGTGTGTGTGTGTGTGTGTGTGTGTGTGTGTGTGTATGTGTGTTTGTGTATTCAGAATGCACTTGAGGAACAAAACAATACCTTTCCTCTATTTTATTATGGAATCACTTAGCAGAATGATACTGTTTTGGAAACAAAATACTGATCATATCAGCTATTAGTTAAGGGAATTCTGTTTACAAACTAAAATTAACATGTAAAGATAAATGGAAAGTTCTGGCAATCAAAACACATGCAATTCTTTTTCATTCCCTTTGAAAGTTAAAAAATAGACACATCCTCATGAAGAACCGGTATCAGAAACATGTTCTATATACTGTGGAGCAGGGGAGTAATAAACTCAAAATCAGGACTAACAAAATGAACATATACATTGTATCTCGAATACTAATGGCTTACTTTGTAAACACTAAATATACATTTTAAAGGTGTGACTAGGAAAAGGAAAAAAGGACATACTATCTACTAAGTAGAGTTACATTGTTTAACCAAAAAGGAAGAAGGCTTAGTGTTGATTTAGTCAGTTCTCCTGTGGGTTTAAAAAAAAAAGATGGAAAATACTTTAATGAATCAAAGATCTTTCCTGGCTCTTTTAAAATAGTTTTCATTAATTGCATTCTTATACACAGGTCCAAATGCAAGCAAAAATTCTCACATACTTTCCTAAAAATATTGCATTTCCACAGCACACAAATGGGCCTAGAAAGAACTGAAAATGTCCCCTTCCCAAAATTGTATCTGATCTCTCTCAGCATCTAGGCCATTAAAAGGGGGAACTCGCCAAGCTATGTTGGTCCTCAGTTTCACAAAAAAGAGACTAAGCATCAAAAAGTATAGTGAGCATCTATTCTTACAGGCCCCTTCCACTTCACAAACTTGTTATTAAACCAGTTTATTGGTGTGTCTGAGTGTATTTTTCTAGAACAATGTAATGGAGAAATCTGTTCCAATTCAGAAGAGAATTGCCAGTGGGAAATCTTCCAACTTACCATACCTATTAGCTTTTCTTCAAATAATAAAATTCAAAAAGAGCACCAATTAATTTTTAAAACCTTTCCTCAAAAAAAAAAATTTAGAATAGTTTGAGTCTTTGAACATTGCCAAGTTTTCAAACACCCGTAAACCCTAGTACTTTTGAGTTTACATGTTGCATGTGCTTGCAGCTAAAATTAAGCGTATATTCATAACATCCATGTTTTTAGCTGCTTCCTCTCATTTTTTCTACTCATATTCGTATTTCTCTTAGACAAAAATATACATCATGATGTCCTCTGCATATAACTAAGTCACTTGAGGTACAGGAATTGTGTATACACGTCTAAGAGATTTTCAAAGAAAAAAAACCGCTACTTTAGTGATTGAACAAAGCTGGGTAATTCTACAGACATAGGTGGTCACTAGATTTTTTGAATTCTTCCTTTTGAGTTTGGCCTTGGGCAAGCAGTTAGAGAGTTGTCACTTAGTCTGTTTTATTTTGAAAGAGAATTTACTGTAAATTCCTAGAGAACTATATACCTGGCAGTGGATTAAGTTGAGAAGCTACCTAGTTTATTCTGTTTCCTTAATAAAGATCTTCCTGTCCCACAGTATTAAAATATCTAAAATTCACACATGCTTTCATTTCTATCGGTCCCAGCAGAAGCATGGGGGAAGAGAGCATGCTTCATTTTTGTCCCCCACCCCTTTTTAAAGGACCATCCATAGCTGTCTGTATCACGTAATGTTAGTAAATGAACTCAAATTAGGAGACAATAAAGTTAAAGTAAAAATCTGAGTCTCTTAAAACAAATATTCCTAAAAACAAAATTATCTTTTCTCTCTTTCCATTAACTTTAAAAAAAAACATAAACAAGTGAATGCAAAATATTTTCTGGATAGCTGGCAACCACTCACAAAGAAATACCCAGTCTTTTTTGTTGTTGTTTTGTATTGGGGGGGGCGGGGAGAAAGGGGAAAAGATAAAAATTCATTTTGGACGGGTAAGTCAAGAAAGAATATCAAACTGGTTGAATTAGGTGAGGAGTCAACTAAATTTGCAAATAAAGTGTTCTTGGGACATTTTATTTTGTAATGTTACGGAGTCCCTCAACAAGAAGGCATGGAATGCTGCTCAAAACTTGACAATTCTGTCCTCTCTTCTACTTTTTAAAAGCAGTAAAAAGTGCCGTGGGCCGCTCTGGGCTCAGTTGGCAGCATTTTCGGCGTGCCAGTGCGTTTGTGTGGATGTATACGAATGTCCCAGTACACACACACACACACACAGCCACATCACGGCATGGGCGATTGCACTTTCGATAACAACGCTCCTTCCAATCTTACTCCTCCGCCATGTAGTTGCTTGTCAAAATGGGAAAAGAAATAACATTTAAAAAGAAAGCGCTGTGGTGATTCGGCTCCCATTGTTTCCCCCTGCGAGAGGGAGAAAAACAAAAAACCCCAAGAAAGGAAAAGAAAAGCCTCCATCTCACCTGGCCTGCGCCTCATCCAAACTCTGGTCTGTGATGGTCATAATTTGCTGTAAAATGTCTCCAATGTCCTGCTTCCTCCCGCCCTCCCCCTCGGTCCCTCCGGCCCCATCCTGCAAGTGCTGGGACAGGCCGGGGTGTCCGGCCATCCCGACCCCGGCATGGGAATGCATCAGCCTGGGCTGCTCGTCCATCTCCAAAGGCTACGGCAGCCCCCGGCTCTTCCTCTTCTGCTCCTCGGCTCGGCTCCTGGGAAGCACCAAGGCTTTTTATCCTCCAAGCTTGTCTTCAAATCCTTTTCAGGATAAA
The DNA here is from genome assembly GCA_963574415.1 of Tarsius wallacei. Lineage (NCBI taxonomy): Eukaryota > Metazoa > Chordata > Mammalia > Primates > Tarsiidae > Tarsius > Tarsius wallacei. The sequence continues at coordinate 20,472 of CAUYQG010092594.1, forward strand.
CAGCGAAGGGGGAAAAAAGAAGACCAAAAGAAAAAAAAAATCCCTTTGCCTCTTTAGAGGATGGTGGGAGGATGGGGAGAGGGGAGGGGGAGGGGGCGTGAAGGGGTTGCGGGGTGAGGGTGGGGATAAGGGCTGGTGGGGAAGGGTGTTGACTCCAAAAAGCAAGAAAAATAAACCACCTTCCCACTTGGCGAAAAGAAATCAGAGCTGGCTTTTGGTTTTTCAGTCCGGTCTCCTTAGCAAGGCAGAAATGGGCTCCCGGCGCTTAAATCTGTGGCTTAATCCTTTTGCAAATATGCATTGATCGGGAGAAAGGAGAGGAAGGCAGGGGGATTGCAATGCAAACTTTCCCCCCCCACCCCCCGCTGCCCCCCACCCCCACTCCGGGCCAGAGTGATCTCAAAGGGGGTGGGCTGTTGCAAAAGCCAGATCTCCCCCAGCCGCGGCGGCAGGCAAAGCACAGGCTCTCTCCTCCTCCGTGTCTCTGCAAACTCCAGCAGCCCCGTCAGCCTCCTGCTTTTGTTTAGCTCAGGCTCAGGACTCCAGAAACATATACAGAAAAACCACAGCCTGAGAGGAGGAGGAGGAGAAGGAGGAGGAGGAGGAGGAGGAGGACGAGAAGGAGGAGAGGGGAGGGGGCAAAGGGAAGGGGAGGGGGCGGGGAAGCCGGGAGGCGGGAGAGAGGAGGAGGGAAGAGGGCGCCCAGAGCCCCGCCCCACTTCCCTGATTGGTCGTCAGAGAAGAGACGGCCCCTCCTCCCCTTACTTTCCTCCCTGCACCTCCTCCTCGGCCTCCTTCAGCTCCTCCTCGCCCGGCGCCCTGTCAATCAGAGTTCAGAGGTGGGCCGGGAAGGAGGCCGAGCTAAGGCCAAGTCTCCAGTCCTTAAAGGTGCAATGGTTCCGTAGCTCCAGCTCAATTAGTCAGTTTCCACTTTTCTTGCCTGCCGCGCTTAGGTTGCGTCCTTGAAGAAAACGTGGCTTCACTTAAATGCAACGTATAAAATTAACACGAAAGAACACAGGCAGTGTGGCTCCTCCTGCCCACCCCTGCTTTTCTTTTGCTGTAGCTCTGCCATTTAAAACTTGATTCTTTAAAGGCTTAGACCTTAGGGAAACTGCTGAGAGCAAAAGTTTGTCAGCACGAAGTAGTTATGAAACACAATCGAGCTGTTAATGTAATTAAGAATGATCTCTAATAAATGGCAGATGTAATAATAGATGATTTTTTAAAAAACTAATTCTAGCACAGTAGAGTTAAAAAGAGTACTAAACTGTGTCATTTTTGCTGCATGAAAACTAAATTATGGACTATAAAACTGAATAATGCTGAAGAAAAAAAGATTAATAAATAAGTTCACCAAATGAAACTAATTCAACATTTCTCTCTCTTCCCTCTGGGGGAAATTAGTTATTTGGCTTAAATACCTCATAAAGAAATGCATTATCACAGTCTGGTTCTAGTTTTAATATAGTCTAATAAGCATTATTAACCGGGAGAAGAAGTGGACTGACATTTATTGAATGCCTACTATGCACCAAGTAATTCACATGAGTTATTTTATTTAATCCCCAAGACATCTTTGTGAGTTGTGGATTATTATTTCCATTTTACAGACAGAGAACTCAGAACGGTTAAATAACTTGTCCAAGGTGCACAGTTATTAAGTGTCAAAGCTGGAATTCAAGCTCAAGTGTGACTCTCTCCCAAGGCCTGGTATTTCAACTGTACAACCTGCCTCAGTCTAATGGAAATGCGTGAATAATGTAAAAATTAGTTATGTATTTATTACGTGTCTAGCTTGAAAGGAGAGTTCAGGTGCTTAAAAGATATTTGAACAAGATGAGTCAAATTAAAAATAAGACCGGGCATGGTGGTGCAAGCCTATAATTCCAGCACTTTGGTAGACCAAGGCAGGAGGATTGCTTGAGTCCAGAAGTTCAAGACCAGCTTGAGCAACAGAATGAGACACCCGTCTCTACCAAAAGAAAAAGTAATTTAACTGGGTATGGTGGCTCACTCCTGTAGTGCTAGCTACTTGAGAGGCTAAGGCAAGAGGATCACTTAAGCACAGGAAGTCAAAGCTGCTGTGAGCTGTGATCATCCTGCCACTGCACTCCAGCCTGGGTGACAGATCAAGACACTGTCTTAAAAAAATAAAAAAATAAAAAAAGGAAAGAAAAGAAAATGGGTAGGAAAGAATAAAAAACAAATAATAAATACATAAAATGGAAAAAAGCCAATCAGAAACTTCTAGCTAATGTCCAGTACTGTAGTTCCTGATGGACACAAATTTTCGTCCAATCTTTTCATCAGGCTAAGAGAGGGGGAAAAATCTGACTGTGTACACAAACACAATGGGCATAAGATAAAATAGCAGGCCAATTACTTAGGAAAAGTCCAAGGTATTTTGTAATATACAATATTCTACTGGTTAACCAACCCTCTTCCTGGATGGCAGTATAGCAAAGGAAACGCATTGAACTTCTGCAAAGTACAATGTAACTTATCTGTAAAATGAAAAGCTGCCTTTCCAGGTGCTTTGAGATCTTCAAATAAAATGTTACTCTTTTCATCAGTCATTACACAAAACAAGTTTGGCAAGATAAGGAGCACTAATGAAAGCATTTCAAAGCCATTCTTAACAAGCTACTTGGCACTTACTGGTAGGAGGGCATGCGGTAGAGAGTATTAATTGTAATTATGATGTTATATTACCTGATAACAATTGTTTTATTCACATGCATACCCTGACTTGTAAACTGTTTTTTTTTTAATTAACACGAATCAAAAGTTGAGCACAAAACTGTATACTCAAATCCTGTATCAATCATAGTGATTGTGAATTAGCACAACACTGACGGCGATGAGGTTGTCACACCTTAAATGAAAATACGTCAACATAGAGTCTTTAAGAAATTAGTGTGTGACAATTAATTCTGACTGCAAACCCAACAAAGTCTTGCCAGGTAAAGTATTCAAAAAGGCACCCTCAACACCAGAAGACTACTGTCATCTAGGAACATTTTAGTAGGGAAATAAATGAACACAACAGGTCAGGCACAGTGGCTCACACCTGTAATCTCAGCACTTTGGGATACCAAGGTGGGAGGATCACCTGAGGTCAGGAGTTTGAGACCAGCTCGGGCAATATAGCGAGACCTCATCTCTACAGAAAAGGAAAAAATTAGCAGATTGTGGTGACATGTGCCTGAAGTCTCAGCTACTCCAGAGACTGGGGCAGAAGAATCACCTGCGCCCAGAAAGGTCAAGGCTGTGGTGAGCTGTGATCATGCCACTGTACTCTAGCCTGAACAACAGAGTGAGACTTTGACTCAAAAAAAAAGAAAGAAAAGAAAAAAAGAAAGGAAAAAGAAAAAATAAATGTATACAACAATACTACCAAGAACTGGCAATATTTAGTGACTGCTTACTATGATTAGGTATTTTATTCAAGATGCGTTGTTAACTTAATCACCACACAGTCTGACCCTAACATTTATGCTTTTAAACACCACTCTATAATGTTGCCCAAATATATTTCAATATATAGTAAATGTTATAGAAGTAACAACATGCCCTAGACATCCTGTAAGAGGTGAGAGAGGTGGGTAACACTGTTAGAGCAAATAGAAATAAGCTTCAAGGTAGTTCTGAAGAATGAATTGGATCTGGAGGACAGGGTGAATGAACTTGACAGAAGTATAGGATATGTCCTCGGGCAAAATTGAAATGATATTAGAGAGGTATGATTGGGGAGACTTTGAACAGCAGCATTTGTGCTTTAGTTGGTGGACACTGAAGGCACACTGAGGTAAGTTGTTTGTTTACTTCTTTCTTTTAAAGAGAGAAACAGGGCTGGACACACTGGTTCATACCTGTAACCCCCACACATTGGGAGGTCAAGGCAAGAGGATCTCTCTTGAGCCCAGGAGTTCAAGACCAGCCTGAGCAACATAGCAAGACCTTGTCTCTACAAAACATTAAACAAACAAAAAAAAAGGATCTGCCTGAACCCAGGAGATTTAGGATGCGATGAGCCATGATCATGTCACTGCATTCAAGTCTGGGTGACAAAGTGAGACTATGACTCAAAAAAAAAAAAAAAAGAAAAAAAAAACCAGGAAAGAGAGAAAGAGAGAAAAGCATGTGTCAGGAAGAACTATCTTGTTGCCCAACACGTTAAGCAACTATTATCCGGTTGCACAAATCATTTGAGAAGGGAAGAAGAAATTAGGAAAGGGGAGGACATTTTTGAGGAACATTTTCAAGATAGAGCCAACAGAACTTGATAATTGATTATATGTGAGTAGGTAGGATAAAGAAAGTGTTTTCAAGCATGGGTGGGAAGAATGCAATGACATGACTATAACAATTATTATAGCCATACTATTTCCTTATTGTTAAAATAACAGGAAAGTTAACACTGCACCTCTTCTCTTTAGCTCATCCTCAGTGAGCATGGGATACTCTGGACTAGGTTTATGGCTTTGTTCCTAGCCACTTTTAATATTTTAAAAAAATTTTTTCCAAGGGTTACATGCAAGTCTAGCTAAGGCATTCCATTGTGTTCCTGCTGTTAATACAAGACTTAGTAACAGGATAAAGAAATGTCACTGTTCTGACGGCTGACCATCAGCTTCCAGTTGCCCTGCTCCTCCTCACCGAAGACAGTATCATCCTGTCATGGGGAAAGCTGAGCATCATAGAAACTGAGCCCTTTTAAAGTTATTCTGAGGGAGTCAGCCCTGAGCTGTTATAAGAAATATGTTTGGTCTCTGTCCACAGTTCTTGTCACAGAGCTCCTAAAACCCTTGAAATTTCCTGAGTGATAGGATATCCCCCCGCCCAAGTCCAACTCTGTCACTCAGGCTGGAGTGCAGTGGCACACTTGCAGCTACTGTAGCCTTGATCTGCTGGGCTCAGGCTATCCAGGTGTGCGCCACCATGCCGAGCTAATTTTTATTATTATTATTATTATTTATTGTAGAGAGAGGTCTCGCCAAGTTGCCCAGGCTGGTCTTGAACCCCCTTGGCCCAGGCAATCCTCTTTTCTCAACCTCCCAAAGTGCTGGGATTGCAGGTGTGAGCCACCATGCCTGGCCCCTGGATGATAGGATGGTCTGTTGTTATTTATAATGTACCTCTGTTGATCACATATAAGTTTATGCTAATAAGGTGACTTAGGATAGGTCTCCTAGACAATCCAGGCTGGGGCTGGTTCCAGAAAGACCAAGTGAAGTGATAGGAAATGAGAGGATTGTAAGGTTGGGTTGTTCAGCCCTACCCACCAACTTTCAGGAAAGGTGGGGAAACAGGATTAGATTTTAAGTTCTGTAAAAACTCTTTTTAATTTTTTTTTTTATTACTAGCTGGGTGTGGTGACGTGTGTCTATAGTCCCAGCTACTCAGGAAGCAGAGGCAGAAGGATTGCTTGAACCTGGGAGGCTGCAGTGAGTCATGATCCTGCTACTGCACTTCAGCCTAGGTGACAGAGTGATACCCCGACTCTAATAATAATAATAATAATAATAATAAATATATATATATTTTAAAATTGACATAATTTTTTACATATTTATGAAATACATTATAATGTTTTGATACATGCATATATTGTATAATCAAATGATCTGGGCAATTAACATGTTTATCACCCCAAACATTTACCATTTTTTTGTGATGGGAACACACAAAATCCTCTCTTGTAGCTATTTTGAGATATACAATATCTTACTGTTGACTATAGTGATCCTGCTGTGAAATAGGATGCTAGAATTACAAAAGCTCTTGAACAATGATATCTGATACGCTTCTGGATTGCTGGAAGCTCTGAGCTCTCTTCCTCAAACCTTGTCCTATGCATCTCTTCCAACTCAATGTTTTTCTGTATTCTTCGTAATATCTTCTATAGTAAACTGGTAAATGTAAGCGAAATGTAAAAAAAAAAAGCATTGCTGTAGATACAATGTGTTGAGTACTGATTGTGTTTCAGGCACTGGTTGTACATTACCAATTAGTTTTAACAATTCAACACTTAATTTAAACAACTTCTTTGGAAGGTTGTAATCTCCATTTTGCAGATGAAGGAACCAAGGTCCCTAGAAGCTAAATTAATAGATAAATGATAATGCAAAAGACTTATTTTTAATATATTAAAGAGAATAAAGGAAGTCGAGAGGAGAACTTACCATAGGTGGAAACAGAATAAAAATTAGAATCTTCCATTTGCATTTAGAAACTTCAAAAATAGGTTCTGAGGGAGAAACTCATACATACAATTTCCACACCTACGGGTTGTGACAAGGGATAGATAATGCTTTTTTGTGTCTTCTATATCTCAGCAGGGCTGAGATAATTAATTATAATAGATATTTAACAAATACGTATCAAAAGAATTAATGATACTAGTCATCATGCTGCATTTTTTTCAGAATAAGTGAAGCTTACTGAATAACATTTTTAAGGACAGGAGTCATTATCAAAATGTGCCCAGCTAACAAAGTAATCCTCAGCCTGAACTGAATCTAACATGTCCACAAAGTAGTCCTCAGCCTGACCTGAGCCTAACATGTCCACAAAGCCATCATATTGTGTTTGCCTTTATGTTAGGGTTTAATTTACCCTGAGGATTCTCCTTCAAAGTTCATTAGACGCCCACCAGAACATATTCTCATCTTCATTAAGAGACAAGGAGCAGAGGCTAGCAGTGTGTGAAAGGGCCCTGGTCTATTCTCCAGCAGATAAAACTGTTGCAAAGAGAAGGATACCTTAGCATAATTCTTGGAAATGAAGTGGCTACCACGTGGTCTTACATCGTCTGAGCAGACACTAGTCTATGCGTGTTTATGATTGCATTTGAATTGGCCTCTGGGTTTTTCTAACTGTCCTATTCATGTGGGAAAATATTTCTCCTCTGCCTAAGAGGGTCAGAACCAGGTTTAGTAACCTGAGACAGTACCTGATGCAATTGATAGAATCTATTCCTCTGCCCAAGAATTCTTGGTTTCCTCTTTCAGCTGTTCCCTTACCCCTTGCTCATTGCTTTTCTTAAATGTTTCTCCTTACTTCTCCACCCCCATTCCTCTAGCTCTTCTTTTCCTCTGTCCAACCTCACCTGTCTTACTCACAGAGCTCTTCCCCCTCCAAGCTCTGTCCTGTCTCCTAGCCTCACCAGGCAAGCCTTGAAGGAATGCTGGGACCACCTGCTTGCATGTTGCATTGAAGCTGTATATTAGAGCGGGGAGAGCCTAGAACAGGTATTCTTAACCCAGAGCTTCAGGAGTTCTAGTAATTCCTATTAATTGTATACAAAACTTAGTGCTATGTACTACTTCACATCATTCTTAGAGCAGCATCCATTATGCTTATCAGAGTCTCAAAAGATTTCAATACCCCCAAAATGTAACGTCTACTAGCCTCCATTGTCAAGTAAAGAAGATGCTACAGTTTCACCACGTTGGTCTGGGGAAACCATGTGGCTCTTAGCAGATGAGATTTTCTAGGAAATATCTGCTTCTCTTCCTAAACAGTGAGCTCACAGACTATCATTAGGACTGCCTATTGAATGACAGTGGGTTCGATATCAATACCAGGGCTAAAGAGCCAAAGGTGTAAACCCTTGAAAGTAAATCAAAAGGAAGGAGCTGGGACTGTGCAGGTGAACATTGACATTGTTATATCTTCCAAGGCTCTGGGAATATAGTGGTGATGAGACAAACTGAATTCCTTCATTTCATGGAGCTTGCATTCTAGCAGAGGACATAAACAATAAGCTAATAAAGAAATACATAAGCTCAGAGACTTATAAATGCTATGAATAACATAAAACAGAGTAATGTGACAGGGAGCTGGAGAGATGATAACTGATGGGTTGGTCAGAAAAGGACTTTCTCAAAGCTGACATTTGGGTTCAGACTTGAGAGATGAGAAGCTTTATTGCTTGAGGCCAGGAGACCAGAGACCAGCCTGGGCAACATAGTGAGACCCTGTCTCTTTTCAATCAATCAGTCAATCAATCAATCAATCAAATCAGAGTGAGAAGCTGAGACCAGATAACATATGAACTTATAGACCATGGTAAGGAGTCTAGTTTTTATTTTAACTGCATTTGCAATCCCCTGGAGGATGCTAAGCAAAAGGATGAGATTGAACATTGATCTGACAATTTTTTTCTTTTTAATTTTGAGTTGGGGGTCTCACTGTGATGCATAGGCTGGAGTGCAATGGCATGAGGACAATTATCACAGCTCACAGCAGCTTTGACCTCCTGGGTTCAGGCAATCCTTTCACTTCAGCATCATGAGTAGCTGGGACTACAGGCATGCACCACCACACCTGGATAATTTTTTGATTTCTTTGTAGAGACAAGTTTTTGCTATGTTGCCCAGGCTGGTCTTGAACTCCTGGGCTCAGGTGAGATACCTGCCTCCTTCCCAAGGGCTGAGATTACCATGTCTGACTTGACAAATATTTTTTTACAACATACTATATATGCCAGGCACTTTCTAGCCACTAGTGAATATGCCAGCAGTGGGTGTGCCAGACACAGTCTCTGCCCTCATGGGAACTTACATCCCAGTGAAAGAAATACATTAACACAGCAAGAGTCTAACATCAGCGAACAGTAAATTTTACAAAGGAAAATGAATTGCAACAGTGTGGTGGAAAGGGACCAGGGAGCTACTTCAGATTGAGTGGTCATGAAAGACACACTGAGGAAGGACACGTAAGCTCTGACAAGAGTGGGTAAAAGGGGTAGCCTGAGTGAGGCCAGGCAGAAGAAACAGCCAAACCAATGGATCTAAGTAGGAATGAAAGCACATAGGGTGTTTGAGGGATAAGAGCTACATTTATTTTATGTGTGTATTTATTTATTTTGGAGTCGTGGTCTCACTCTGTTGCCCAGTCTGGGTTGCAGTGGCACAATCACAGCTCATCGCAACCGCAACCTTCTGGGCTCGGGTGATCCTTTTTCCTCAGTCTCCTCAGTAGCTGGGGCTACAGGAGTGTATTACCATGCCCAGCTCATATTTTGATTTTTTTTTAAATAGAGATGAGGCCTCACTATGTTGCCCAGGCTGGTCTCAAACTCCTGGGCTCTAGCAATTCTCCCACCTCAGCCTCCCAAAGTGCTGGGATTACAGGCATGAGCCACTGTGTCCAGCCCCAATCTTATGGTTTTATCTCTTTCTTTATCTTCTCCATCTATGAATGGAAGGGATAGTAAAGAAATGAGAAGATCCTGGGTTTAAGATGAGCTAGCGCTGGCGATGCTAGAATTAACTCTGACAAACTGAGGTGGATAGTGTAATAAAAAGTCCTGACTTGGCAATTCAAGTATTCATCATCTATGGTCACAGTACAGAACATTTTCAGTCACACAGCAACTACCACTACAGTCCTCAGCACAAACATAGGTGAGCAACAGAGCCCAACATTTAGAGATCAGGCAGACCTTGGCTCTGGAACTCACTAGCTTAGTGACCTTGGCCGAATAGGTTAACTTATCTAAAACCTCATTGCCATACCTGTTAAGATTATGGTTAGGTTGAAATCAGATCATGATGAACGTTAACACTTATTGTTAACATTCCTGTCAACCAAAGTCCCAAGACCAGCCTAGATTCAAGGATTAGAAAATGGACACCGTCTATACCATCCTTGACGATAGTAGCTACAAAGTCACATTGCAAAGGAAAAGGTAAAGAGCTGGGAACATTTTTGAAATTAAGAATCAGAATGGACCCTTGACCTTGAGGACTTCTGATTGTCCTTGCTTACCCTAAGTATCTTTCATCTCTTCTCTATTTGGTCAATAGGTGCGATTTAACTTACCTCTGTTTGTCCAGACTGCTCTGCTCTCAAGTCCAGCCTTCCTGAATCAGTTTTATTTTGGGGTCCTAAGCACTTCTTTTCTTCTTTGAACGGGAGAAGCTGAAGGAGGTGGGAAGAAGGCACTTGTGGCTGAAGAAAACAGGTGAGGCTCTTATTCTCCTGTGACTTTCTTCCCTCAGGATCTTTTATCCTTCTTTTTCAACATCATTAGTACTTGCATATCAAAGCGATCAATAGAAACTATGACCTATAAGAAAACTTTATGCTTTCTACATTTAAAGGGAAAATATGACCAGCAGTTCCAACTAGTTATATACCCCTAACTTATGTTCCTCCTTAAAAATCACAATTTGTTTTATTTAATTTTTAATTTGGAAGATGTGGGGTACAGTTCAGGGTTAGGAATACAAATGTTCATTATGCAGGTACCCTTGTTGATAAGGTGTGCCCCCCACCCCCGGCAGTTTCCCACTACTGCCAATCCCGCCAGCCCCTTCCCTGGAAGTTTCCAACTACTGCCAACCCCTTTCTCATAGTATTGTGATAATTGTCCAAGGTCTGCTTATGGATGAGAACATGTGGTACTCAATTCTTTGTTTCTGTGATAGATCACTCAGTATTATAGACTCTAAGTCCATGTAAAGTTCATAATTTTGTCCTTCTTTATGGATGCATGATATTCCATCATGAATATGTACCACATTTTTTTTTATCCAGTCCTCTTTCAATGGGCAGCACCATTGGTTCTGTTTTTGCTATTGTAAATAATGCTGCAATAAACATACATGTACAAGTATCTTTTTCATAGAATGATTTGAGTTCCTCTGGGTATATTCCTAGTAGGGGGATTGCAGGGTCATATGGAAGGTCTATTTTTAGATCTTTTAGGAATTGCCACACTGTTTTCCACAGAGGTTGTACTAGTTTACACTCCCACCAACAGTGTAGAAGTGTTCCCTTTTCCTCGCATCCACTCCAGCATCTGTTGTTTTTTGAGTTATTGATTATGGCCATCCTGTCAGTGTGGTTTTAATTTGCATTTCTAGGCTGAGCATTTTTTCATGTATCTGTTGGCTGCTCATATGTCTTCTTTTGTGAAGTGTCTATGCATATCTTTTGCCCACTTTGTAATGGGACTGTTAGTTTTTTTCTTTTTGGCAAATTTGAGTTCCTTGTAGATCCTAGATGTTAGGCCTTTGTCAGATATACAGTTGGCAAATATTTTTTCCCAGTCTGTGGGCTGTCTCTCTGCTCTCTTGATGGTTTCTTTTGTTTTTCAGAAGCTCATTAATTTGATGAGGT